>JAHPZR010022715.1:5000-30000 GCA_019787425.1 Platygyra sinensis | reverse complement strand
ACACCATCCCGTTTTCCTTTCCAGGTTTTTTCTTTGTCATCTTTCTAGCGTATGCTTTCAGTTTTTGATCGGCAGAAAGGCTGCCCTGGGTCAGGTTCGAAGCAAACCACACGCTATTGCAGACTGACAACCGGGTTGGTGTAAAGTGTACATGTTTAGCACTCTCTGCGGTGATTCAACCCGGGCTAAAAAGCAAGCCGGGGTCAGGGGGCCATGAAAATTTGGCCTTGTTAACGGGGTGGCCGATCTAACGGAGTAGGGTCAAATGTTATAACCTCTCGACAGATCTATCAAAATTGCTCTTCCAAACCACTGGCCCAGGTGGTTCGAAAGGCGAACAGTGCTATCCACCAGATAAATTACTAGTAATCCAGTAGATAGCGTGGTTTGTTTTGTTAACACTTGTCCAGTAGAAAGCGATTTATCGTATGGATAGCGTTAACCCGTGTTCGAATAACCGGGCCTGGGGCCCGTTTCTCGAAGCTCCCGGTAATTATCGGGCCCGTTAAGCTGTTTTGTTTTTTTATTCCAAATGGGACTTTTAACAGTTTTGAAAATTATACAGTAAAGTTAACAGCTAAAGAAACAAAATGGACTTCATAAGAGGTCAGAGCACGCCCTACTTTTCCTGAGACTTTGATTTCAAAATATGATTTTGGGCCCGGTAAGTTATCGGGACTTTCGAGAAACGGGCCCCTGCTGCTCTTTAACAAGCATCCGAGCATACCTGGACTGAGTGGCAAAAAAACGGGGCCTTTTTATGAGAATTGGATACGTGAAAGGTTCACACGATAAATTTATGCTATGCTCTGCCAAGAATGCGCGCCTGAATAAGCCAAATTTTCCGGCAATAAACATAAAAATAATAGTTCCAACCTGAACAACTGCTCTGGTCCCAAAACTTCCAGGATTTTATTTTTCGTTAAATGGTCCGCCTGATACGCCATGTTCTGGATTACAAGAAGAAAGTACTAATATTATTTTAAATAGTCGGACGTTTTTGTTATGAGCCCGCCCCTTGGCTCAAAAGATTGGAAAACCACTCTCTATAGAGTTCTATATTAACGACTTAAAATAAGGTTACCTCACCTTACCTTGATTGTCTGTTATCATCACCACAGTGAGTACACATGGCCCCTGCACAACTACAGTATACGCAACATAACTCCAATGACCTAAAGCTCTTAGCGATCTCAAGTCTTCTTTAGTATTACGTTTCTCACACTTACTGTGATCAGTTCAGGAAATTCGCGATCGTTTCATTTGCTAAAAATTGTTTTACACACACGAGCTTGCACGTAACTTTTCCTCTTTGTTCTACTTACCATTAGTGCCCAGACTCCATTAAGTCGCAGCGCGGTTTCCTGTCGCCTGGTCAAATTTGAGAGCAAGTTTACAGCACCTGCTTCTAGAATGGGCTAAAACAGAAAACGCAAATGAAATTTAATACTAGTAACTGTCAGCCAAATTTTACTTATTAGTTTTACTCTGTGCGACTTGAAAAACAGTTCCAAACACAAATTTAACAAAGTGCGAGTTGAACCATTTGCTACTGTAAAGAAAGACGAAGGAACTGGAAGCGAGAGGAATCTCTTAGGAAACGAAACGCGCGTACTGAGAGGGCAGCCTAACTTTTCAAGAAACGCCGGAGAAAAAGAAGCGTGAGAAAATGGCAGTGTATTGCACATATTCCTGGACAGGGCAGGCAAGTGAATCACCTTGTCATCTTAGGAAGTAACTTGTAGTGCTCAAAACTCAATGGAACATGGTGATTCAGTTGGCGGGAAGAAGGAGAAGGAGAAATACGATCTCAGAGAACCTGGATTTCTGAATTGTCAGAGTACGTTGTAGCGATTACTGCGCAAAGTACGTTATTTATTAGCGCTCTCGCCACAACCGCAACTGCCTCTGTTACTGAGGTCCCTCGATCTACCCCCGTGAAAAGCAGTTGGGATAATTTAAAGTCCATCTTAGCCAAGGTTTACTGCAATAATTACGATTCCAAATGATTTTAAAAGTGAAATAAATTTGGTATTTACCTCTTTACTCGGAGAGAACTCCAGCAGTAGATTACAGAGAGCGGAAGAAGCAACAGTCATCATGTTATCGGAGGCGTCCTGTAGTAGCTTCATTATAGGCTTCCAAACCGCTGTGTCCTGGAAACTAGTTCTTAACTGCTGGACAGAGCGTGATAGACTGTGGAGACACTTCACTGCCGCTAATTTGACGTTGGTATTGGGGTCCTCCAAACCAGATACCACGTGATCCATTGTACATTCGATCTCTATTATCTGCAATGTAATGTAGTTTAGTCAGGATACGCATCGATTTTGCATTCGAATTTTTTATTTTCCTCATTGATATACGCACCTTTTTTCTGATATCTTCATCGTTCGCTCCAACCGAAGCAAGGGCTTTAAAAGCACTCTGATAAAAATAACAAGAACAAAATTATGATGGCAAGGTTACAAAACATGCCACAGCAATGCAGAAGAAGCAGACGCCATTGTCCGTTATGTGGCTGAGATTAAACTACAGGAATGTTCTATGGCTTTTATGTTTTTATCACTTACACATGTATACACCTTATTAAGGGGGGATTCTATCTGAATAGGAGTGAAATTTGAGGTAGCTTTTAAAGGGCATTGTTAAGACTAAAATGGGTTGGGAACACCACCATAGAGGGTGGTCACCATACAGATGACCACCTCACTGAAAGAGAACCCCAGCGGGTTGGTAGGGGACTGTTTGGTGTCCGTCTACTAATTCTTCGCTTCAAATTTCAGTTTTCCAAAGCCATCAAATCTTCAACATTTCTCATATTTTCCTCAAATTAACCTATATATCTCTTTCCCAAAATGCCCAAAAATCACCCAAAAATTTACACAAAACCGCAAAACATTGGTTAACGTTCTAAATGGAGGGATTTGGCGTTGCTTGAAACGTGAACGAGATATTGACACAAAGGCCACGTTGAGCGACCTCAAAACAGCCTTCTAACCATCTCTCATCCATGTCCAATAGCCAATTGCAGAAACTTGAGAGGACTAAGAAAGAGTATGGTTGTTTTCCTTTTGTTTGAAAAACTAAGATATTCAAATGAGAGACTGCAGGGCTCGAGACTAACGGTAGCCAACTAGCCACAGACTAGAAGAAATTCCATTTTGGCTAGTGGTTTTTGTGCTTCACTAGCCGTTTTGGCTAGTGAAAATTTGACAGCACTGGAAGCCCAGACTGGAAACCAATTAAAAGTTATTTCAAATTTTCCACAAAATGAAATTGAGTCATTGTGTGCAGAATTTAAAACATCGCCTGTAATAAATATCATATATAATTTATTGGCCCAAACAAGAACTTTAAATTACTAAAATGCGAAAGAATGATTGCCTTTTTTTTCCCTTTTAGTAAAAAGCGATGAACGACAAACCAACTGATTGCTGCTAACGATTAGTCACGCGTGAAATCAACATTGTTGTGCGATGCCTATAATTATAACATCGATGCCTATGTTAGACTTTCTCAAAAGTCCTTCGTCTTGTTTATTCAGTACCCGTCGGACGAGTCTATGCCTATGTTTGCAGCATATAGAATTACGGTGGAACGAATTGTTTTGTGAAAATCGTGAATCAGTATTTTGAAAGAGAAGAATGTTTTTGGGTGGCACCAGTTGCGAAGTTTTAATGGCGGTTCTGTGAGAATTAAGGGCGCAAAGAATTTGTACTAGTCAGTTGTTCATTCAAAGCATATTGCAAGCTACACAGGCTAGCATTTACTTGACTTGATGCGATGATGGATATTACAGCAGTGTTTCGGCCAAACCATTCATTACGAGAATCCCACGTTGCAATCAGAGGAAGGCCCCAGAAAAATGGAAAAAGGGCCAATTTAACCCTTTACTTTTACAAAGCTTCAGGTTTAACCCAGGCGCATAGTATTTTAATAGCCATCCCATGGCTTAAAATTACAACTGATATGGTCGCTAATGCAACTAATGTCATCCTTGGTGACCAAAAATTCTGGTTTAGTTGCCATATAAATCACGACCTCATTTCTCTACATTGACGATCAATAACGGTTATTTTCGCACACCTTATGTTCTTCCAGAAAACCTTATTGAAAGATCTTTACTTCAGTCTAAAACACTCAACATAAAAAAAAGAAGTCAATCCATCCTTTTGCTTTGCTGGATTGATTCTCTCATATCGGAAAACTTCCAAATGCATGGCTGACCGTGTTTGAAATCGCACTATAATGCATTGCAAACCCTTGATCATGTATGCCTTTGTATTGTTCTCTTGAAATGCACGGGTCCTTCATACCGGGCCTTCATTCTAGTATCTGGCAACCAGGAATTTGCATTTGGCGACTATTCTTTACCAATTATTATCTATTGGCCCCTCTCCTAAAAAATTGGCCCCTAAAACAAGTCTTCAGTAGCCACTTTGGCCCTCAAGTAAAATTTTTGGCTGAAACCCTGTTAGATTATCTGGTTAGTGAAAACTTTGTTTTGGCTAGTGAATCAAACCTGTCACTAGCCACTGGGCTAGCAAGCTGAAAAGTTAGTCTCGAGCCCTGGAGATCAACTAAATTTGAGAGTCTTAACCGAGAAAAGAAGTATTTAGAGGAGAAAAATGGCAAAATGATAGCTCTTCAAATATCACCTAAAAAAGAGAGTCTGTATGGATTGGGTAGACAAGCCACAAAATTGTAAGGAATTTTGCAACTTCCACAAGACTCCCATTTGGACAATTTTCTGCTGAAGACTCTCAAACTTGGCTGGGTAGCTTTTCATTCAATAGCATTTCAGTTGGAATTTTAGATTTTTAATCTAATAAAACTTATTTTAGTCCTCTCACGTTTTTGCAATGGGCTATACACCCGCATCAACTTGACTTAGTGGGAATCTAGTCGCAAATCTTACCAGAAGTGGAAATCTAAAGCTAAAATGTTTTCTGGAAGTAAAATTGATGGATTTTGGAGGCTACAAACTTTTGATGACTCGTCACGACTTGACCAAGTCATCACAACTTGTTTCAACATGCGTCAACTCAACTCAATGAAAGTAAAATTTGTTTTGCTACAAACAACATGATGCACAAAAACTGGCAAGCAAACCCCGGCATGATACAAGCCACACTACACCTCCCCCTCCCCTCCCCATCTCTCCCTGTGCCTCACCAAAACTCCAAACGTAAATGCCAATCAGTAATTTAGCAAGCTTTCTTTAGCACTTCCCTTACCTATTCCTCATCCCCAAACCTCTACTCCAATCTCTCCCAAAAAGATTCATTCCCACCCCTCCCTTTTTTAGAGTCCCTGTAGCTGCCCCTACCCCCCAAACCCATAGAACTAACCTCTCTCATAAGGGCATATGAGATGTCGTCTAAATCACTTTTCACCAAGAAACCAGTCAGTGTCTTTATTAAGTGATCTGAGATGGCCGCTGTCCTCTGCAAGTCTGTATCTTCTTCAATAAGAAATGCTGCAAAGTAGAAATGTTTTCAAACAAGGTTGCTCTTGAAGGCATGATCTTAAACTTATATCTAGAACCACTACATTGGTGGGGTGTGTTTTCTTCTTGCCCCTCCCCTCACTCATAGACTATGAACTGAAAACTGAAAACATTCTGATCAACCAGAGTAAAACAACAATATGTATATGTAGCTTCGGGGAAAAGACAAAAGACCAAGGTCAAAGTAACAAAACACATGTGCATGAATGTACCAACTTGACACAAAACATGACTTACGGCTATCTTAGAGCAGTACTGAACATCAGAAATTGTGAGCTGTATATGAGCAACAATATTTATCTTTAAAAACCTTGGAAAATTAAGTGTAGTACTTACCTAAGGTTTCTGCTGCCTCAGCCCTGACTGTGAGAACTTTGTCCCACTTACACATTCTGACTGCCGTGGCAAGAACCTGATATATGTGTAGAATAAAACAACAATAATTAACAAGAGGCATTAGATAGTCTAAAGGTTAATTCATGCCTTTCTGCTCAGTGTTCACATGTATTGTTTTTGGGTAATAAATAAATAAATAAATAAATACTTTTCTCTCAGTAAGTCCTTCTTTACTCAGGGAAACAGTATAAGTCAAGTGCATGTTGGCAGCCAGCTTGTCTAGTTTATCTTGAAAGGAGAATCCTGTCTCACAAGACAAGGGAAGGGGTTATCTTAAATTTGACTGATACTATAGGTTCTGCTGAATCATTGGAAAAACCTAGCAGTCAGTCAAAATGGTGAGGCTTGCCCGTGAAAAAATTACGAACATTCCATCTTGGCTAGAACTGGTATTCAACTGGTTTTATAAGTGATGATATGTATGTACTAGCTATAATCGAGTTACACTCCTGCTGGACAAAACTGCAGAATATTAACCACTAATTTTGACATTTTCAGAACTTAACCATAACCTAAAAAAAAAACATCACATAAAACAATTCTACACAATTGTATGTCATGTATATTACTGGCCACAGAAGGTGACATTTTGGCACCAGACTCTGAAATGGGAGAGGCATTAATTAATTTTTAATTTAAAAAGCTTGCAAAGTGCAAATACATGTATCTATATAATTTGAAGATATTCAAATGCGCCATGCTATAGAATAGTTAAAAACCTAGAGTTCAGAGGAAGAAAAATGAACTTGAAGCACATAGCTGTGCATTGGTACATACCTTGATCAGTAGTGAATGGTTTTCAGTAGCTGGGATTGCTCCTGCTCTGTGCATATTTGTCAAGCTGAAAATAAGATCAACAAACACTACTAAGACTACTTAAGGCAGGTTTCCATGGGATCACTACAATTGTTGCTCTCGCTCTATTAAGTAAAAGCTGAGCCATCATTGTGATCATATGGAACTGGAGCAAAATAGTGCCTGGTCATTGCAACAACAGTCTCTAAGATAGACTTAAGCTTTATCTCAGTGATTGTGGCAATCATTACAATCACAAGGAAACCATTCGTCATAGACTGTCAGTAGCAACTGTTGCATAAAATGTATCGCAAAGCAGCTCATCATATTTTTTGATCCAGATCATCTTGAACATTCTTTTCACTTTGTAGTGATTGTGGTGATCATATGGAAACTGGTGGTTGTAACGACTGTTCATTATTTTTTCTGTAGTGATCCCAATGATTGCACCAATTATAGCAGATCTTGCATTTACATGAAAACCAGTCTTAAGGAAACATAGTACTTATCTCATTTGACATAATTGTCATGTGGTGTACATACTAAACACCAAAATTTCAAAATAATAGTAGGATTTATTGTTATTATTCTTGTAATTGATCAGGATTAATAACTGTTAAAATGTTACAAGCTACTTGGCGAAAAATACCACAGTGAGGATACTTTCATTTTGTTAAGTACTGCTATTAATTGTCTCCACGAAAATTCGCTATTTTTTTTTGTTTATTTGTTTTTTCAATTTTCAGTGAAGAGCATGGGCCTTATTTTTGTGTATTATAAGTTCAAGCAAAGAGTGGACCGACAGTAACATCCTTACCACTTAGCAGCTCCAAGTTGAACCTCATCTGGTCTGTCTCTTGACAGCAACCTGGTAAAGACTTGAACTAACTGTTCACCTTGATGTGTTGCTACATAGAAAAGCAATGCAAGACTGCTATAGAAATCAAAATGATCATGTACTGTATATGTATGGTATAAAATCAGTTGTATGTCACTTTAAAAAAGCCACAATGAGCTACTAACATTGTAAACATGCATCTCAAATACTACTTATCTCATAAATGAATTCTTGGCTTGCACTGTCATGCAATAAAAATTAACTTGAAAACCATTCCGACGATAAGTTAAGAAATTGTGATGTTACAGGCGATTGATAAAGAAGACACTACTCAAAGTTTTAAACTTCACATGTTTGATGAAGTATTTGGCACAAATTTAGAGAGCTCAGTATGGAGCCACCATGTTGGTGTACCTCCAAGGGACACCAACATGGGGGGTTGAAATTAGTGTAAACATCTGGAACTGACTTTGGTTACCTAGGCGACTGATTATCTGTACTGAACAAACAAACATTTCCATAAGAACTTTTCCTAATACTTTAACTTAGAACTGAATACATGTAGGCTAAAACTCGCCAGATATGTAAAATCACTTTTTTTCGACAAACACATTCTTAGCTTTGTGTAACGCACAGCCATGCATAGCTCTGAATTTCAAAATGTGCTAGTTTCCAGAAAAGGTAAGCTACTGAGCTGAAAAGTTGTAAACAGATAAAAACTTACCCCTTCTTATGCCTGATAAGGATAACAACTTTGGTAGCTCTTTAGTTTTAGATTTTAGAAAATGATGGCATCACGTGCAAGCCAAGAATTTAAGGTGCTTGTTTGCTATCATAATCTTAAATTTCACATTTTATATGAAGTGCTTTGTTTCTTATTAGTACCAGCTAACGATCTTAAAGAATTCTTGCATGTAAGTATAAAATTTCACATGCAAGAATAAAAATTCAAATCAACTGGTACAAGGAGGGGGAGGAACTTAGTCCCTTTGGTTGTCAGCCGTTGCGTTAAACCTTCCAAATGTACTTGAAATTATCTGACACTAGAGACCTACATGTTCAGGTGTATGCTGTAAAACTAAACTTTTGCACGTTTATCAATATGAATTTAAACATTAAAATAATGAATAGCTAATTTCAAAAGGCCAGTCACAAGTTAGCATGGATTTTCAAACCAGTATTCACGCTCTAAAAACAACACAATCCTGTAGTCAATACCTGATTTCATGGCCAATGACACAGCTCCATTCTGAAAGGACATGGCTGCATAACACTGTAAAGCTGGATGTTGTATCTTGGGGATATCACACACCAAGAGAGGCAATAAAGCATTTACTGCCCCCATGTTACATAGCAATGCTTGATGAGCAGGACCCTAAAAATAGAAGGATAAACAAATAAAAAACTTGATTGAGTACTGACTACAAACAACTCCAGCCTTTCAAGGGCTTCACTTTATGAGGAGGTTCTTCACTAAAGCCCAGTATCTGTTCTTTACCCACATAATCTCTGGCACTGAACTGTGAAATACCTAAATTAACATGGTGCACTACATGTAGCAATTGTTTGGCCATCATGCTTGATCAAGGAATGGAAACCACCTTGGAATATTTAGGTGAGAGAAATTTTGAGAGCAAAACTACTTCCACATAACCAAAGCAGTTTGATTGCTCCCTGAGTGTTTCTGCCGTGGATAACTTAACATGGGTTCCGGCCCATGATCTAGCATGATGCCCACTTAGATTTATAAAGTGCAAAAAGAGCAACTGGTCAGTCCACAGCATCTTTGCAGGGTTACAGTAACAGCTTGTTACTGAAGCTTCCACACAGATAACAATTTATTGTACACAGTTAATGCAACTTAAAGACAGTAATAATTTAAAGGAACATCATTTTTCAATTTTAAATGGGATTGTTGTGCAACTCACTGTTCTGAATTGACTACCCAATTAACTTTCCCATACCGAAAACAGCAACTAGTGGTCACAGTTACAACCTGCAGCCTGGCGACAACAGTAGAAATACTGTTTTTGCTGATAGGAGCTTTTGCCGGACCCAGCGTTCAGGTTCCTTTATCTCATTCGCTAGTAAATATGTAGATATGTAAATATTTTATTTACTAATAGATATTTTTGTTGTTTTTACAGTAGTAGTAATTTTAATTATTCATTGATTGTAAATTTTTAGCCCTTTAATTCAGTAAATTCTGCAATGTGGCAAATAAACAGTATACAATTGTATTACTAGGAGTTTCAATGTGAAAGTTAGTGCTGGCGTCAGAGCTTGAAGGAAATACTGATAATACGCGTAATTTGAAAAAAACGGTATAATAGGAGTTGGTGTAGCTAGTTAAGTTTTAAAGGCATTTTGTGAAACAACAACAGAGCCCTAAAATATTTTTCTTCACTTGAGAAAAGAATGTAACAAATGCTACAACTTGGTTTAAGAGACCCAGGAAACTTTAAGTAGATGGATTTCCACAAGTACCGGTACATGTATTCTTTTTAAAAATTAGCCTTTATGCTAAACGTTACCAGTAAAAGAGAAAATGAGACATTTTTAATTACTAACACGAATTTGTGAGTTTACCGAAACTTGGGTCGTCACGCAACGTGACATCGAAGGTCATTACAAATCGCATTAAAGCAAGGAAATCAAAATCCACAGAACAACATGATTGCAAGCTTTTCTTTCGCCTCGACAGCACATGTAACTCCAGTGGTCGAATTATCTAACTCAACGGGCTGAGATTGTGAGTCGACAATCACATTTAACACCTCAACGGGCGAAGAATACTGTGAATGATTTGTCTGTGGTTTCGATTTTGACATAACGCAAGCTAAAGCAGGTTGGCTTCACAGTTTCCTCTCTTTTCTTCCCGACACTAGCAAGCTGCAGTCGGCAGTTTACTCCGAATGGAAGTAATTTTGCCCAACACTTCACTGCTGCTGAATACACAAAACAAAAATGACAAAAAAATGATCTCATAAAGTAGGACTTGATCGATATCTTGGCACCTCCATACACGAATCGGCAAAATTGCTCACATAACAGAACAGCCAAACACTTAAAAATCTCTTGCCTTCCTCGAGAGTCATTACTAAACCATTCATGACCTTCATGAATACTTCCACAAGTAACTAGAGACATCCATATTTAACCTCATTTATCGTGTCCTTGATTTCTAGCCGAGCTGGACTATTGCTCGAGATCGATTGATATTTCCACGTGCATTCACAAGCACCCCGGAATGCCCGGATATAAAAGCACAATCGACTGCGCATGTCTTCAATCTTACATCCGACAGATTTTGCCTTCTTCTCGCTATTATAAAGAATAGGCAGCTGCCTCGCTAGGGCTCGCCAGCAATAATATTATTATTAATAGTTATAAATACTTTCATACATGTACCTGACAACATTTGGAGAGGATTAAAGCCGCACCCTCTGCATTAGATAGAGAACTTGACAACAGTTCAACTAACTGTGGAACTATACTTGGGTTCTGAGAAATAAGACAAATCATAGCAACTGTATTCAATAATGATGATTATTTTATATACTATGACTAGTTTAATATAATGATAATTATGTTGTCTTCAGCTGGGGCAAACAGCATTAAAATTGTGTCACTAATGGCTGCTGTCAATCAACCTGCTGCAACTATTTTACAGAAACACTTGACCACTTAGTACAGAGCCTACACTTGTCTACGCATTAACTTTTTCATACAATGTAGGTAACATTTTTATGTTTTTAGCCTCAACTTATTTTAAATGCTATCTGTTTCAAAATCATTGAACAGATGTCTGTTTACAATACATGTAGTTGAAACTATACATGTAGCTTCCTAACAGCAGTACATGTACAAAGTTACAAATAGTTTAATCCAAAGGATGGTGAAGTTAATCTCTGCCAGGACATTACTGACAGTACTTACTTCAAATACTGGACCACATGGAGTAAGGGAAGAACTATAGAGTGACTTCAAGGATCTTACAGATGCTGCAACCACTCTAGCATCTGAATGACAAATACCTGCCAGAGATTTAAGGAAGGAAACATTAGAAATTTATAAAATTGACGATAGATGTTACATTGGGTGATAAGAATGTAAACCTTCCGAACATTTCAATACTTTAAGGCTTACTAGACAGTCTTACTAATCTTAATAAGTCTTACCATACGGTACATCTATGTTCTATCGGACTATCAATGGCTGTTCTAAAACTCGCAACTGCAGGAGGAAGCAAGATTTTAAAGGAGCTGTGTCATGGTTAAACGTTTTGAAAAATTTAGCCTAAATTTTTCAATTTCGTTGTTTGTAATCCATGTCAATCTTCTCCATCCTTAACCATTCTTGTTCCTTTATGGTTTATTATTATCTCTGTAGTCTTTTCCTATCTTTGTAAAGTATTATTTTCAGGTTACCTTCAATTTAAAGGTTATTTAATTGGTAATTGTGAAAAAGAGCTCCCCAAAAAACCTCTTGGCCGACTGTCGGTCAACTGTCGGCCGTCAGTTGACCGACAGGTTACCGACAGCTAACCAACAGGTTACCGACAGGTTAAGAAAAAAAAGAAAAATTGTGGTAAAAACGACATAACATTCCGGAACGGTGATATATAACTCGACAGACTTCACCTACTTACCGATCGATGGCAAAGTTGAAAGTATGCAAAGAAACGTTCTTCAAAATGTTGTTATCTGATGTGTATAGGATATATCACTTATTACAACACACTAGACAATCTAAAAATCGCATTTGAAGATAATTTAATTGAAATCTCGGCCAAAAACTCTGAAAATCATAAGTTACGTATCAATACAAACACTTTCGTTCAAATCGCCCTACAATGCAACGTGGGCTCTTACATTACTGGACCTCGTCCTCCGCAACCAAGGGGTGACATCGGTGCGAGATCTGGAGGTTGTCTGTCGCAAAAGACTTCGGCGCTACATCCCGGTGATGAGCAACATGAGGAGAGAGGGGCAGCTGTTGCCAATGAAGTTCGAGGCACGATTTTATGAGTGATTAGTATCTTCTATATTTCACCACTCAAAAAAACGGCTCCTTTAGGAGCCACCAAATCTATGAAAGTCAATGGCCAACAATAAAATTTAAACTGAGTAATAAATACATTTCTGCATTCTCTTCTTACTTTTTACGCGGCAAATTGCCGCGTAAAAAGTAAGAAGAGAAAGCAGAAATGTATTTATTACTCAGTTTAAATTTTATTGTTGGCCATTGACTTTCATAGATTTGGTGGCTCCTAAAGGAGCCGTTTTTTTGAGTGGTGAAATATAGAAGATACTAATCACTCATAAAATCGTGCCTCGAACTTCATTGGCAACAGCTGCCCCTCTCTCCTCATGTTGCTCATCACCGGGATGTAGCGCCGAAGTCTTTTGCGACAGACAACCTCCAGATCTCGCACCGATGTCACCCCTTGGTTGCGGAGGACGAGGTCCAGTAATGTAAGAGCCCACGTTGCATTGTAGGGCGATTTGAACGAAAGTGTTTGTATTGATACGTAACTTATGATTTTCAGAGTTTTTGGCCGAGATTTCAATTAAATTATCTTCAAATGCGATTTTTAGATTGTCTAGTGTGTTGTAATAAGTGATATATCCTATACACATCAGATAACAACATTTTGAAGAACGTTTCTTTGCATACTTTCAACTTTGCCATCGATCGGTAAGTAGGTGAAGTCTGTCGAGTTATATATCACCGTTCCGGAATGTTATGTCGTTTTTACCACAATTTTTCTTTTTTTTCTTAACCTGTCGGTAACCTGTTGGTTAGCTGTCGGTAACCTGTCGGTCAACTGACGGCCGACAGTTGACCGACAGTCGGCCAAGAGGTTTTTTGGGGAGCTCTTTTTCACAATTACCAATTAAATAACCTTTAAATTGAAGGTAACCTGAAAATAATACTTTACAAAGATAGGAAAAGACTACAGAGATAATAATAAACCATAAAGGAACAAGAATGGTTAAGGATGGAGAAGATTGACATGGATTACAAACAACGAAATTGAAAAATTTAGGCTAAATTTTTCAAAACGTTTAACCATGACACAGCTCCTTTAAAATCTTGCTTCCTCCTGCAGTTGCGAGTTTTAGAACAGCCATTGATAGTCCGATAGAACATAGATGTACCGTATGGTAAGACTTATTAAGATTAGTAAGACTGTCTAGTAAGCCTTAAAGTATTGAAATGTTCGGAAGGTTTACATTCTTATCACCCAATGTAACATCTATCGTCAATTTTATAAATTTCTAATGTTTCCTTCCTTAAATCTCTGGCAGGTATTTGTCATTCAGATGCTAGAGTGGTTGCAGCATCTGTAAGATCCTTGAAGTCACTCTATAGTTCTTCCCTTACTCCATGTGGTCCAGTATTTGAAGTAAGTACTGTCAGTAATGTCCTGGCAGAGATTAACTTCACCATCCTTTGGATTAAACTATTTGTAACTTTGTACATGTACTGCTGTTAGGAAGCTACATGTATAGTTTCAACTACATGTATTGTAAACAGACATCTGTTCAATGATTTTGAAACAGATAGCATTTAAAATAAGTTGAGGCTAAAAACATAAAAATGTTACCTACATTGTATGAAAAAGTTAATGCGTAGACAAGTGTAGGCTCTGTACTAAGTGGTCAAGTGTTTCTGTAAAATAGTTGCAGCAGGTTGATTGACAGCAGCCATTAGTGACACAATTTTAATGCTGTTTGCCCCAGCTGAAGACAACATAATTATCATTATATTAAACTAGTCATAGTATATAAAATAATCATCATTATTGAATACAGTTGCTATGATTTGTCTTATTTCTCAGAACCCAAGTATAGTTCCACAGTTAGTTGAACTGTTGTCAAGTTCTCTATCTAATGCAGAGGGTGCGGCTTTAATCCTCTCCAAATGTTGTCAGGTACATGTATGAAAGTATTTATAACTATTAATAATAATATTATTGCTGGCGAGCCCTAGCGAGGCAGCTGCCTATTCTTTATAATAGCGAGAAGAAGGCAAAATCTGTCGGATGTAAGATTGAAGACATGCGCAGTCGATTGTGCTTTTATATCCGGGCATTCCGGGGTGCTTGTGAATGCACGTGGAAATATCAATCGATCTCGAGCAATAGTCCAGCTCGGCTAGAAATCAAGGACACGATAAATGAGGTTAAATATGGATGTCTCTAGTTACTTGTGGAAGTATTCATGAAGGTCATGAATGGTTTAGTAATGACTCTCGAGGAAGGCAAGAGATTTTTAAGTGTTTGGCTGTTCTGTTATGTGAGCAATTTTGCCGATTCGTGTATGGAGGTGCCAAGATATCGATCAAGTCCTACTTTATGAGATCATTTTTTTGTCATTTTTGTTTTGTGTATTCAGCAGCAGTGAAGTGTTGGGCAAAATTACTTCCATTCGGAGTAAACTGCCGACTGCAGCTTGCTAGTGTCGGGAAGAAAAGAGAGGAAACTGTGAAGCCAACCTGCTTTAGCTTGCGTTATGTCAAAATCGAAACCACAGACAAATCATTCACAGTATTCTTCGCCCGTTGAGGTGTTAAATGTGATTGTCGACTCACAATCTCAGCCCGTTGAGTTAGATAATTCGACCACTGGAGTTACATGTGCTGTCGAGGCGAAAGAAAAGCTTGCAATCATGTTGTTCTGTGGATTTTGATTTCCTTGCTTTAATGCGATTTGTAATGACCTTCGATGTCACGTTGCGTGACGACCCAAGTTTCGGTAAACTCACAAATTCGTGTTAGTAATTAAAAATGTCTCATTTTCTCTTTTACTGGTAACGTTTAGCATAAAGGCTAATTTTTAAAAAGAATACATGTACCGGTACTTGTGGAAATCCATCTACTTAAAGTTTCCTGGGTCTCTTAAACCAAGTTGTAGCATTTGTTACATTCTTTTCTCAAGTGAAGAAAAATATTTTAGGGCTCTGTTGTTGTTTCACAAAATGCCTTTAAAACTTAACTAGCTACACCAACTCCTATTATACCGTTTTTTTCAAATTACGCGTATTATCAGTATTTCCTTCAAGCTCTGACGCCAGCACTAACTTTCACATTGAAACTCCTAGTAATACAATTGTATACTGTTTATTTGCCACATTGCAGAATTTACTGAATTAAAGGGCTAAAAATTTACAATCAATGAATAATTAAAATTACTACTACTGTAAAAACAACAAAAATATCTATTAGTAAATAAAATATTTACATATCTACATATTTACTAGCGAATGAGATAAAGGAACCTGAACGCTGGGTCCGGCAAAAGCTCCTATCAGCAAAAACAGTATTTCTACTGTTGTCGCCAGGCTGCAGGTTGTAACTGTGACCACTAGTTGCTGTTTTCGGTATGGGAAAGTTAATTGGGTAGTCAATTCAGAACAGTGAGTTGCACAACAATCCCATTTAAAATTGAAAAATGATGTTCCTTTAAATTATTACTGTCTTTAAGTTGCATTAACTGTGTACAATAAATTGTTATCTGTGTGGAAGCTTCAGTAACAAGCTGTTACTGTAACCCTGCAAAGATGCTGTGGACTGACCAGTTGCTCTTTTTGCACTTTATAAATCTAAGTGGGCATCATGCTAGATCATGGGCCGGAACCCATGTTAAGTTATCCACGGCAGAAACACTCAGGGAGCAATCAAACTGCTTTGGTTATGTGGAAGTAGTTTTGCTCTCAAAATTTCTCTCACCTAAATATTCCAAGGTGGTTTCCATTCCTTGATCAAGCATGATGGCCAAACAATTGCTACATGTAGTGCACCATGTTAATTTAGGTATTTCACAGTTCAGTGCCAGAGATTATGTGGGTAAAGAACAGATACTGGGCTTTAGTGAAGAACCTCCTCATAAAGTGAAGCCCTTGAAAGGCTGGAGTTGTTTGTAGTCAGTACTCAATCAAGTTTTTTATTTGTTTATCCTTCTATTTTTAGGGTCCTGCTCATCAAGCATTGCTATGTAACATGGGGGCAGTAAATGCTTTATTGCCTCTCTTGGTGTGTGATATCCCCAAGATACAACATCCAGCTTTACAGTGTTATGCAGCCATGTCCTTTCAGAATGGAGCTGTGTCATTGGCCATGAAATCAGGTATTGACTACAGGATTGTGTTGTTTTTAGAGCGTGAATACTGGTTTGAAAATCCATGCTAACTTGTGACTGGCCTTTTGAAATTAGCTATTCATTATTTTAATGTTTAAATTCATATTGATAAACGTGCAAAAGTTTAGTTTTACAGCATACACCTGAACATGTAGGTCTCTAGTGTCAGATAATTTCAAGTACATTTGGAAGGTTTAACGCAACGGCTGACAACCAAAGGGACTAAGTTCCTCCCCCTCCTTGTACCAGTTGATTTGAATTTTTATTCTTGCATGTGAAATTTTATACTTACATGCAAGAATTCTTTAAGATCGTTAGCTGGTACTAATAAGAAACAAAGCACTTCATATAAAATGTGAAATTTAAGATTATGATAGCAAACAAGCACCTTAAATTCTTGGCTTGCACGTGATGCCATCATTTTCTAAAATCTAAAACTAAAGAGCTACCAAAGTTGTTATCCTTATCAGGCATAAGAAGGGGTAAGTTTTTATCTGTTTACAACTTTTCAGCTCAGTAGCTTACCTTTTCTGGAAACTAGCACATTTTGAAATTCAGAGCTATGCATGGCTGTGCGTTACACAAAGCTAAGAATGTGTTTGTCGAAAAAAAGTGATTTTACATATCTGGCGAGTTTTAGCCTACATGTATTCAGTTCTAAGTTAAAGTATTAGGAAAAGTTCTTATGGAAATGTTTGTTTGTTCAGTACAGATAATCAGTCGCCTAGGTAACCAAAGTCAGTTCCAGATGTTTACACTAATTTCAACCCCCCATGTTGGTGTCCCTTGGAGGTACACCAACATGGTGGCTCCATACTGAGCTCTCTAAATTTGTGCCAAATACTTCATCAAACATGTGAAGTTTAAAACTTTGAGTAGTGTCTTCTTTATCAATCGCCTGTAACATCACAATTTCTTAACTTATCGTCGGAATGGTTTTCAAGTTAATTTTTATTGCATGACAGTGCAAGCCAAGAATTCATTTATGAGATAAGTAGTATTTGAGATGCATGTTTACAATGTTAGTAGCTCATTGTGGCTTTTTTAAAGTGACATACAACTGATTTTATACCATACATATACAGTACATGATCATTTTGATTTCTATAGCAGTCTTGCATTGCTTTTCTATGTAGCAACACATCAAGGTGAACAGTTAGTTCAAGTCTTTACCAGGTTGCTGTCAAGAGACAGACCAGATGAGGTTCAACTTGGAGCTGCTAAGTGGTAAGGATGTTACTGTCGGTCCACTCTTTGCTTGAACTTATAATACACAAAAATAAGGCCCATGCTCTTCACTGAAAATTGAAAAAACAAATAAACAAAAAAAAATAGCGAATTTTCGTGGAGACAATTAATAGCAGTACTTAACAAAATGAAAGTATCCTCACTGTGGTATTTTTCGCCAAGTAGCTTGTAACATTTTAACAGTTATTAATCCTGATCAATTACAAGAATAATAACAATAAATCCTACTATTATTTTGAAATTTTGGTGTTTAGTATGTACACCACATGACAATTATGTCAAATGAGATAAGTACTATGTTTCCTTAAGACTGGTTTTCATGTAAATGCAAGATCTGCTATAATTGGTGCAATCATTGGGATCACTACAGAAAAAATAATGAACAGTCGTTACAACCACCAGTTTCCATATGATCACCACAATCACTACAAAGTGAAAAGAATGTTCAAGATGATCTGGATCAAAAAATATGATGAGCTGCTTTGCGATACATTTTATGCAACAGTTGCTACTGACAGTCTATGACGAATGGTTTCCTTGTGATTGTAATGATTGCCACAATCACTGAGATAAAGCTTAAGTCTATCTTAGAGACTGTTGTTGCAATGACCAGGCACTATTTTGCTCCAGTTCCATATGATCACAATGATGGCTCAGCTTTTACTTAATAGAGCGAGAGCAACAATTGTAGTGATCCCATGGAAACCTGCCTTAAGTAGTCTTAGTAGTGTTTGTTGATCTTATTTTCAGCTTGACAAATATGCACAGAGCAGGAGCAATCCCAGCTACTGAAAACCATTCACTACTGATCAAGGTATGTACCAATGCACAGCTATGTGCTTCAAGTTCATTTTTCTTCCTCTGAACTCTAGGTTTTTAACTATTCTATAGCATGGCGCATTTGAATATCTTCAAATTATATAGATACATGTATTTGCACTTTGCAAGCTTTTTAAATTAAAAATTAATTAATGCCTCTCCCATTTCAGAGTCTGGTGCCAAAATGTCACCTTCTGTGGCCAGTAATATACATGACATACAATTGTGTAGAATTGTTTTATGTGATGTTTTTTTTTTAGGTTATGGTTAAGTTCTGAAAATGTCAAAATTAGTGGTTAATATTCTGCAGTTTTGTCCAGCAGGAGTGTAACTCGATTATAGCTAGTACATACATATCATCACTTATAAAACCAGTTGAATACCAGTTCTAGCCAAGATGGAATGTTCGTAATTTTTTCACGGGCAAGCCTCACCATTTTGACTGACTGCTAGGTTTTTCCAATGATTCAGCAGAACCTATAGTATCAGTCAAATTTAAGATAACCCCTTCCCTTGTCTTGTGAGACAGGATTCTCCTTTCAAGATAAACTAGACAAGCTGGCTGCCAACATGCACTTGACTTATACTGTTTCCCTGAGTAAAGAAGGACTTACTGAGAGAAAAGTATTTATTTATTTATTTATTTATTACCCAAAAACAATACATGTGAACACTGAGCAGAAAGGCATGAATTAACCTTTAGACTATCTAATGCCTCTTGTTAATTATTGTTGTTTTATTCTACACATATATCAGGTTCTTGCCACGGCAGTCAGAATGTGTAAGTGGGACAAAGTTCTCACAGTCAGGGCTGAGGCAGCAGAAACCTTAGGTAAGTACTACACTTAATTTTCCAAGGTTTTTAAAGATAAATATTGTTGCTCATATACAGCTCACAATTTCTGATGTTCAGTACTGCTCTAAGATAGCCGTAAGTCATGTTTTGTGTCAAGTTGGTACATTCATGCACATGTGTTTTGTTACTTTGACCTTGGTCTTTTGTCTTTTCCCCGAAGCTACATATACATATTGTTGTTTTACTCTGGTTGATCAGAATGTTTTCAGTTTTCAGTTCATAGTCTATGAGTGAGGGGAGGGGCAAGAAGAAAACACACCCCACCAATGTAGTGGTTCTAGATATAAGTTTAAGATCATGCCTTCAAGAGCAACCTTGTTTGAAAACATTTCTACTTTGCAGCATTTCTTATTGAAGAAGATACAGACTTGCAGAGGACAGCGGCCATCTCAGATCACTTAATAAAGACACTGACTGGTTTCTTGGTGAAAAGTGATTTAGACGACATCTCATATGCCCTTATGAGAGAGGTTAGTTCTATGGGTTTGGGGGGTAGGGGCAGCTACAGGGACTCTAAAAAAGGGAGGGGTGGGAATGAATCTTTTTGGGAGAGATTGGAGTAGAGGTTTGGGGATGAGGAATAGGTAAGGGAAGTGCTAAAGAAAGCTTGCTAAATTACTGATTGGCATTTACGTTTGGAGTTTTGGTGAGGCACAGGGAGAGATGGGGAGGGGAGGGGGAGGTGTAGTGTGGCTTGTATCATGCCGGGGTTTGCTTGCCAGTTTTTGTGCATCATGTTGTTTGTAGCAAAACAAATTTTACTTTCATTGAGTTGAGTTGACGCATGTTGAAACAAGTTGTGATGACTTGGTCAAGTCGTGACGAGTCATCAAAAGTTTGTAGCCTCCAAAATCCATCAATTTTACTTCCAGAAAACATTTTAGCTTTAGATTTCCACTTCTGGTAAGATTTGCGACTAGATTCCCACTAAGTCAAGTTGATGCGGGTGTATAGCCCATTGCAAAAACGTGAGAGGACTAAAATAAGTTTTATTAGATTAAAAATCTAAAATTCCAACTGAAATGCTATTGAATGAAAAGCTACCCAGCCAAGTTTGAGAGTCTTCAGCAGAAAATTGTCCAAATGGGAGTCTTGTGGAAGTTGCAAAATTCCTTACAATTTTGTGGCTTGTCTACCCAATCCATACAGACTCTCTTTTTTAGGTGATATTTGAAGAGCTATCATTTTGCCATTTTTCTCCTCTAAATACTTCTTTTCTCGGTTAAGACTCTCAAATTTAGTTGATCTCCAGGGCTCGAGACTAACTTTTCAGCTTGCTAGCCCAGTGGCTAGTGACAGGTTTGATTCACTAGCCAAAACAAAGTTTTCACTAACCAGATAATCTAACAGGGTTTCAGCCAAAAATTTTACTTGAGGGCCAAAGTGGCTACTGAAGACTTGTTTTAGGGGCCAATTTTTTAGGAGAGGGGCCAATAGATAATAATTGGTAAAGAATAGTCGCCAAATGCAAATTCCTGGTTGCCAGATACTAGAATGAAGGCCCGGTATGAAGGACCCGTGCATTTCAAGAGAACAATACAAAGGCATACATGATCAAGGGTTTGCAATGCATTATAGTGCGATTTCAAACACGGTCAGCCATGCATTTGGAAGTTTTCCGATATGAGAGAATCAATCCAGCAAAGCAAAAGGATGGATTGACTTCTTTTTTTTATGTTGAGTGTTTTAGACTGAAGTAAAGATCTTTCAATAAGGTTTTCTGGAAGAACATAAGGTGTGCGAAAATAACCGTTATTGATCGTCAATGTAGAGAAATGAGGTCGTGATTTATATGGCAACTAAACCAGAATTTTTGGTCACCAAGGATGACATTAGTTGCATTAGCGACCATATCAGTTGTAATTTTAAGCCATGGGATGGCTATTAAAATACTATGCGCCTGGGTTAAACCTGAAGCTTTGTAAAAGTAAAGGGTTAAATTGGCCCTTTTTCCATTTTTCTGGGGCCTTCCTCTGATTGCAACGTGGGATTCTCGTAATGAATGGTTTGGCCGAAACACTGCTGTAATATCCATCATCGCATCAAGTCAAGTAAATGCTAGCCTGTGTAGCTTGCAATATGCTTTGAATGAACAACTGACTAGTACAAATTCTTTGCGCCCTTAATTCTCACAGAACCGCCATTAAAACTTCGCAACTGGTGCCACCCAAAAACATTCTTCTCTTTCAAAATACTGATTCACGATTTTCACAAAACAATTCGTTCCACCGTAATTCTATATGCTGCAAACATAGGCATAGACTCGTCCGACGGGTACTGAATAAACAAGACGAAGGACTTTTGAGAAAGTCTAACATAGGCATCGATGTTATAATTATAGGCATCGCACAACAATGTTGATTTCACGCGTGACTAATCGTTAGCAGCAATCAGTTGGTTTGTCGTTCATCGCTTTTTACTAAAAGGGAAAAAAAAGGCAATCATTCTTTCGCATTTTAGTAATTTAAAGTTCTTGTTTGGGCCAATAAATTATATATGATATTTATTACAGGCGATGTTTTAAATTCTGCACACAATGACTCAATTTCATTTTGTGGAAAATTTGAAATAACTTTTAATTGGTTTCCAGTCTGGGCTTCCAGTGCTGTCAAATTTTCACTAGCCAAAACGGCTAGTGAAGCACAAAAACCACTAGCCAAAATGGAATTTCTTCTAGTCTGTGGCTAGTTGGCTACCGTTAGTCTCGAGCCCTGCAGTCTCTCATTTGAATATCTTAGTTTTTCAAACAAAAGGAAAACAACCATACTCTTTCTTAGTCCTCTCAAGTTTCTGCAATTGGCTATTGGACATGGATGAGAGATGGTTAGAAGGCTGTTTTGAGGTCGCTCAACGTGGCCTTTGTGTCAATATCTCGTTCACGTTTCAAGCAACGCCAAATCCCTCCATTTAGAACGTTAACCAATGTTTTGCGGTTTTGTGTAAATTTTTGGGTGATTTTTGGGCATTTTGGGAAAGAGATATATAGGTTAATTTGAGGAAAATATGAGAAATGTTGAAGATTTGATGGCTTTGGAAAACTGAAATTTGAAGCGAAGAATTAGTAGACGGACACCAAACAGTCCCCTACCAACCCGCTGGGGTTCTCTTTCAGTGAGGTGGTCATCTGTATGGTGACCACCCTCTATGGTGGTGTTCCCAACCCATTTTAGTCTTAACAATGCCCTTTAAAAGCTACCTCAAATTTCACTCCTATTCAGATAGAATCCCCCCTTAATAAGGTGTATACATGTGTAAGTGATAAAAACATAAAAGCCATAGAACATTCCTGTAGTTTAATCTCAGCCACATAACGGACAATGGCGTCTGCTTCTTCTGCATTGCTGTGGCATGTTTTGTAACCTTGCCATCATAATTTTGTTCTTGTTATTTTTATCAGAGTGCTTTTAAAGCCCTTGCTTCGGTTGGAGCGAACGATGAAGATATCAGAAAAAAGGTGCGTATATCAATGAGGAAAATAAAAAATTCGAATGCAAAATCGATGCGTATCCTGACTAAACTACATTACATTGCAGATAATAGAGATCGAATGTACAATGGATCACGTGGTATCTGGTTTGGAGGACCCCAATACCAACGTCAAATTAGCGGCAGTGAAGTGTCTCCACAGTCTATCACGCTCTGTCCAGCAGTTAAGAACTAGTTTCCAGGACACAGCGGTTTGGAAGCCTATAATGAAGCTACTACAGGACGCCTCCGATAACATGATGACTGTTGCTTCTTCCGCTCTCTGTAATCTACTGCTGGAGTTCTCTCCGAGTAAAGAGGTAAATACCAAATTTATTTCACTTTTAAAATCATTTGGAATCGTAATTATTGCAGTAAACCTTGGCTAAGATGGACTTTAAATTATCCCAACTGCTTTTCACGGGGGTAGATCGAGGGACCTCAGTAACAGAGGCAGTTGCGGTTGTGGCGAGAGCGCTAATAAATAACGTACTTTGCGCAGTAATCGCTACAACGTACTCTGACAATTCAGAAATCCAGGTTCTCTGAGATCGTATTTCTCCTTCTCCTTCTTCCCGCCAACTGAATCACCATGTTCCATTGAGTTTTGAGCACTACAAGTTACTTCCTAAGATGACAAGGTGATTCACTTGCCTGCCCTGTCCAGGAATATGTGCAATACACTGCCATTTTCTCACGCTTCTTTTTCTCCGGCGTTTCTTGAAAAGTTAGGCTGCCCTCTCAGTACGCGCGTTTCGTTTCCTAAGAGATTCCTCTCGCTTCCAGTTCCTTCGTCTTTCTTTACAGTAGCAAATGGTTCAACTCGCACTTTGTTAAATTTGTGTTTGGAACTGTTTTTCAAGTCGCACAGAGTAAAACTAATAAGTAAAATTTGGCTGACAGTTACTAGTATTAAATTTCATTTGCGTTTTCTGTTTTAGCCCATTCTAGAAGCAGGTGCTGTAAACTTGCTCTCAAATTTGACCAGGCGACAGGAAACCGCGCTGCGACTTAATGGAGTCTGGGCACTAATGGTAAGTAGAACAAAGAGGAAAAGTTACGTGCAAGCTCGTGTGTGTAAAACAATTTTTAGCAAATGAAACGATCGCGAATTTCCTGAACTGATCACAGTAAGTGTGAGAAACGTAATACTAAAGAAGACTTGAGATCGCTAAGAGCTTTAGGTCATTGGAGTTATGTTGCGTATACTGTAGTTGTGCAGGGGCCATGTGTACTCACTGTGGTGATGATAACAGACAATCAAGGTAAGGTGAGGTAACCTTATTTTAAGTCGTTAATATAGAACTCTATAGAGAGTGGTTTTCCAATCTTTTGAGCCAAGGGGCGGGCTCATAACAAAAACGTCCGACTATTTAAAATAATATTAGTACTTTCTTCTTGTAATCCAGAACATGGCGTATCAGGCGGACCATTTAACGAAAAATAAAATCCTGGAAGTTTTGGGACCAGAGCAGTTGTTCAGGTTGGAACTATTATTTTTATGTTTATTGCCGGAAAATTTGGCTTATTCAGGCGCGCATTCTTGGCAGAGCATAGCATAAATTTATCGTGTGAACCTTTCACGTATCCAATTCTCATAAAAAGGCCCCGTTTTTTTGCCACTCAGTCCAGGTATGCTCGGATGCTTGTTAAAGAGCAGCAGGGGCCCGTTTCTCGAAAGTCCCGATAACTTACCGGGCCCAAAATCATATTTTGAAATCAAAGTCTCAGGAAAAGTAGGGCGTGCTCTGACCTCTTATGAAGTCCATTTTGTTTCTTTAGCTGTTAACTTTACTGTATAATTTTCAAAACTGTTAAAAGTCCCATTTGGAATAAAAAAACAAAACAGCTTAACGGGCCCGATAATTACCGGGAGCTTCGAGAAACGGGCCCCAGGCCCGGTTATTCGAACACGGGTTAACGCTA
>JAHPZR010022714.1:160000-179336 GCA_019787425.1 Platygyra sinensis | reverse complement strand
TTAATGAAACAAACAATGCTATCTGCTGGATTGTGATCTAATGGTGAATAGTGTTATCCACCTTTCAAACAACCCAGGTCAGGTCATGATGTCCTCCACAAATCAGAGAAAAATTTATCAAAAAAATTGTTGTTGTTGCTGCTGCTGTCATTGTTGTCATCATGGTTGTTTACTTACTTGGTGATGAAGGTGATGGGGCTCATGATACACCTGTCCCTGTCCATGGGGCTGCATGTGTCCGGTTGCTGGATCAATATAACCTGTAGCAGCCTGGGAAATAACATGACGCAAACCTGGTACCTGAAGTGGTATAATGACAACTGGTTGAAGAAGCTCAATTTACTTAGTAACTAATGTACATGAACTTAACCTTGATAAATAATAAAAAAGTGTAAATTCTGGCTCAGTGAATATTCAAGACAATCATGTCACATCATGTCACCAGTCCCCAACATGATTTGCACTAGGTTTCGTTGCCACTGGGCTCTGGAGTGATCCATGCCGATGGTTACCTGGGCCATTTACTAGGTTTTTGTTGACATGGGGTGCTTCATACTGCTAGGATCACCAACGTCAAAAGCATCATATGCAGTAATAATGGGAGAGGAATGAACTTCACTTCTAGTTATTGCCATCTGCCTTAGCGCATTAAAACAATGAAGGACAGCTAGGTTGTGCTCAGCCAATATATGGCCTTGCAGAAGGTTAAAAGCATGGAATTCAGATAGCCCAGTACAACTGTACTTACCTTTTGGGAGAAATCCAAATGCCAAGATAAAATATAATTACTGGCAAAGGGTTAAATTAGTAAAGCTGACTCAGAGGCAATTTCCTTTACCTGTGACTGGACATTAGCACCCACATTAGATCCTGTTTGGTACTCTGCACCCATACCACTCCCATTCATTTGCACGCCATACATGTCAGCCTGTGGCTGACTTGTGATTGGCATCTGGTGTTGTGATGATGGGGCCACCCCTGTTGGACTTCCTGCCACTGCACCAGCTGGGTATTGTCCTAAAAATAAAGGGTATAGGAGAATTCATGAAAAACATTCCCAATATTAGCAAACTTCCTTTTAGACTGTTCACAGTCCCCTATTTTTCTGTGAGACAATATCGTAGATGTCGCTCGTTCATTTTGACTGGGCTGCCATCTCGGTCTCTTGATGCGAGCAAAACTGGGGAGAGAACAAAATGCCCTTGGGTAGGGGTGGTGGGGTTAATAGCGTGGGGTGAGGGGGAGGAAAAAGGCTGTAAGAGCTTCACTCCGTCTCGCGTTCACGGAGTTAGTTGCTCCAGCAACAGCAACACCTGATTGGTCGAGGGACAATAGAGTTCATCAGAGCACAGCAGAGCGATGACAACTCGAGTGACAGAAAGTGACATTCATCACTTTGCGGCTCAGGCCACAGGGAACCCGAGCACTTTATCAGTAATAAAAATAATGTACTGTTATTTACCTTTGTCCATGTTTTTGAGTCGTTAAGAAGGGATTTGAATGAAGCAAAGGCGGTTTACATTTCTGAGTAACGCGTCGGTTAACCTCTTCTGCCGCTTTGTAAATATGACGCTCCGATTACGTCTCAAGTTTCAGGTTACGTCATTAACTATTAACTCTCATCGGGGGAGAGATTCTCAGGTTTCATAACGGCCACGCGTAAAAGAGAGAAAAGAGTCTCTTTTCTTCTTCTCTCCCCGATGAGAGTTAATAGTTAACAACTTTACCCAAAACTTGAGACGTAATTGGAGCGTCATATTTACAAAGCAGCAGAAGAAGTTAACCGACGCGTTACTCAGAAATGTAAACCGCCGACGCTTCATTCAAATCCCTTCTAAACGACTCAAAAAACGGACAAAGGTTAATAACAGTACATTATTTCTGTTACTGATAAAGTGTTCGGGTTCCCTGTGAGACTGTTTTGATTGTCTGTCTGCTTCTAGTCTTGGAGGATTGGTGTTAAAGCATGAGCAAAAAGAGGCTGTTTCTGGTTCGAGGGAAGATTTTCCATCTTGTGGATCCATTTCAACACTGCGATGTATTTTCGAAAGAATAGCTAGGCGAATTTTGCCAACTCCAGCCCATTCAGAGATCTAAAATAGATTTCCAGTCGAAATGTACTTGTTGTTTCAGCCATAATCACCGACTGAAATTAACGCCACAAACACAGCACGCACCTGAACTTGCAGGCTTTTACGCTTTTTGAAGTCAGAGAAGAGATTTTTCCTTCTGCATTAATTTGACTCAACTTAGCGACTGCATTGAATCGATTTCGTGAGCAATCCTAACTTAAAGACCCTTAATCAAAATGTATCGAAACTGTACTGCAACACGTAATCGATATCATATTTCACTGATTTGACAGGCTTTTCTCCAGGGAAGAGATTGTTAATTGAATTGATCAATGGAGGTGCCAAAATTAGGCCATGCCCCTTGAACACGAGACAGAGTGAAGCTGTTACAGTCTCCCTATTTTTTCCGCCGGCCATGCCCTGCACCACCTCTACCCACAGGCATTTTGTACTCTGCCCAGTTTCGCTCGCATTAAGGGACCAAGATCCACATCTACAATCGCACGGAAAAATAGGGGACTGTGAACAGTCTAACTTCCTTTATGCTCACTATCATTCTAATAACTACATGTAATATTGCACTCTCACAGTGCCTCGTCAGCAACTACAAATGTTTGTATTTAAATTAAGTAACTACATCAAGAGGAAATGAATTGAATTTCTCTCTCCAACAAACCAGCTAAATTCATGGGCAGTGGTGAACTGTGCAGGTACATTGTACAGTAATGAACATACATGTACTGTACCTGAAAATTGGGTTGGTTTTTAACTGAGATAGACTAGACTAGAGTCCCATCCAGGGAGAGAAGCAATACCAACCATGCAGAGTGTACTTCATATATGTACATCACATAATACCTCTACCAGCCAATACAGTCAGATGAGAGCAGGAAAATGCTGGTTGCTCTACCCAGATACTTGTTTTTGTATACCATACATGGGTTCACATGTAGATAAAGAACATCTCACAAACAGCTTTAGTGATATCTTGAGAAGGCCATACACACCTTGACCAGAGGATGGTACTCCTGGCTGTCCTTGAACTTGTCCAGCTGGCCCACCACCTGAGGCAGCTTTAGCAGCATACATGTTTGCCTCTTCCTGGGCTTTTCCAATGTTTTTCTTGTATCTGATTCTCTTATTGCCAAACCAGTTTGATATCTACACAGATAAGAAAGAAGAAATACCCGTACACATACAATAGCCAGCCATATTCAACTTTAGACTACACAGAATACAAAAGAAAGTTTGGAATGATACCCTACAGAGCTACAAGTTTCCTATAAAGAATGACGGTCAGCCCAATACTTATTTTCTAACACATCACAAAAGCCCTTTCTCCTTATTGTCACCCTTATCATGTAAGTATACTATCCCCAAGCTCAACATACTGAAGTTAACTAGGTCATCTTCAAAGAGATCACCTCAAGATTTGCACATGTAACTTAACTACCTTTGGGGATGTTGTGATATCAAAATTGCAAAAAATCAAAGAATTAAAAGATGGAAGTATGACTTAAGTAAAAAAAAACAAGAATAACTTGTAGTTACATTAATATGGATATAGGTCATCATTGCTGGTAACACTCTTCAGTCCATGTTGAGAACAAGACTGGATATCAGCTTGTAAAGGCCCCTATGGCTGTCAGTATATTGAGTTTTTTTTCTGATTTCATACACTGTATAACCCAGTCTACCATGGAGAGTTCTTTGTGCATGACTAGTGCTCCCCTGACCTCCCAAAATACAAAGTTGCACTTTGATCACCAACAATTCTGAGCTACAGTATGTTGCCCTGAATTTTAACCAGGCAGCTGACTCATTACTCAGTACCTGTGCAACACTGATACCACATTTTCTTGCCAATTCTTCCTTGGCCTCTTCGCTGGGATAAGGATTACTCAGGTGGGAGTAAAAGTACTCATTCAAGATTTCTGTTGCCTGCTTGCTGAAGTTTCTTCGTTTTCTCCTAGAAACAAATCAAGGTTGTTCTCAGTTTAGATGCAGTTAAATGCAAATTAACGGAGTTAACAACAAAGAGTGCCTGTGTTCCCATGGTACATGTAGTCAGTGCTATTTTTCATATGTGAATGTACCAGGATTCCATGTGCTCTTTGACTGAGTCTTTTTGGCAGCCTTCACAGAAAAGCGTTGACAGTGAGTGTTGTTTTGCATGGGAGCACTCCTTCAAGCATTCCACCTCCCTTCCCTCCCTCTTTCCACTGTTAATTCAGTATGACTGGTGCTTATCTCCCCCTCACGTGTAGGGTCTCATGGCTTGGTTTTCAGGATTTGCCAGCCATGGAAGTGGTCTCCATCATGGAGCTGGTTGCCAAAAGTGGAAGCTCCTGAATGTCACTGCCTGATTTTTACATATTTCTTTTAATGTCATTTCTGAAAATTTGATTACTTTTCTTTTTCTCTAGGTGAACCTGGCTGTTATTATCACTCATACACATAGGATACCTTGCATCTAGGAACCTTGATCTCAAAATCATAACAGCTTCACAAGTACTCTGCTTCAGTTGCATCTGAATTGCACTGAACTTGCGGTGAATGATATTGACCATTCTCTCAATTTCCTTGGGAGAGATTGGTCGTGTTCTTGACTGTTCTCTCAGCAAATTCATAACATGGGTGGTAAATTCATTACAAGCCTAAAAGAGAAATAATTAAGAGGAAAATTACAAAATAGTCTGATTTTGAGTTCAGCCTATGCACGAATAGGAGTACATCTGCACCAACTCTCCCAGATCATCCAGGAGACTCACAGATACTGTCCAGATGAAATTGAAGTGTCACAAAAAAATCAATATTTTCACATTATGTTTTAAATATTTTTTATCAATAATTATTTTTAAAAAAAGACCATGGTACAGTGAATACACATACATGTTTTGTAAAAGTTATATTTTTATTTACATTTTACTGTCTCAACATAGCATATCTGCTACCGACCAAAAACAAAACATTCTTATGTAGAAACCTGACTCTTCTAAATTAATGCAGAGACAGGAACTCATAAAACAACTGGTGGGATTATCCAAACTATTTTTTTGAAAGTTATAAATGAATAATAAAGTAGAGTCACATTGGCTATGAAATGTGCATGCTGCATTTTCTAGTTCTCTTACACCTATAGTAGGTTGTAATGAAATACCTGTTCATATTTTTCCAGTTCTGTGTGATATATCTGTCTTATCTGGTTTAACTTGGCCCTGTATTCTGTATGTTCTGCCTGATTCTCATGAACCCCAGCTGCAGCAGCAGCTGCTGCTGCAGACCCTCCTCCTTTTTCAGGTCCTGCCACGCCTTCTGCAAGAAGCATGTTATCTAGCCTCATAAGCTGAGGATCAGGGGGTTCATCTTCTTGAGATCCACGGATACTGAGAACTGTTCAATGGAAAAATACTGTTATCGCTTCTGAGCCTTCTACCTAAACAGTCGTATACATTGCAACATTTAAAGGGGGTATCCCTATCAGGAATGATGCCTGACTTATAATAACCAATATTATCTTTTCATGTATTTTTTCCTTCCTTTTCATTGGTCCTAAGCCTACCATGTGACCTGCAAATAACTGCCTACAAAATAATAAATAGTCTGCTCAACTGCAATACCATTTAAATGTATTTTGTTCTAAAGAACATTCTGCTCATACATACAATTATTGTACCCATGGTCTTACAAGTGTGGAAAAAAGCACATGTTAAAGAGTGATTTAATATCAAAACAAACTTGTTAATCAAACAAACATATATTAGTGCCTTGCAGATCAACTATTTGCTTCCGCCTTCAGCTTCATCAAATAACTGATCTACTCTGAGACCACTAACAAATCATGTAACTTTGCTTTACAGTATTTGGTGCAATGATTGTTAATTACTCTGTACTAATACAACATGGTCAGGATAAGGAATGCATGGAGTCAGCAGCAGAGGCCATAGTTGGATTTGTTACTAGATGCAGTTAAATGTAATTTAAGGGAGTTAACAACAAAGAGCGCTAGTGTTCCACTGGAGGTCAGCCATGTTGACACATATGCGCATGTGTCAAATTACACGTGCTTGTGGATTGTAGCATAGCGTAGCTTGGCGTACCTACAAGAGGCGTTCTCTTGCGTTTCGTAGTGTGGCGGCTCATCCCCCAGGCAGTTCTCTGTTAAACAGTTTCTTCGCTCGTTTTCACCACTTCTTGAGCTTGCTTTTTCTTCTCGTCTTAATGAACAGCTTTCGGGGCAGTCAACTAACAACAGTGCCGCCGCCATGTTGGAGTTGTTGGCGACTTCCTCCAAGGATTCTTCTTCTTCAGTGGCAAATTCCGTGGTTTCTTCGGCTCCGGGAACCATGTCTCCATCCTTCATACTGACCGCTCAGGATCTTTCTCAATCTTTCTCTTGAGTGCTCAGCGACTCGCTGCCTCAAATTCTAGCAGTCGAACAAGACAGCTCACGGAGTTCAATGTCACTGCATCGGGAAGCATGCCATTGAACACATGTTCATCTTCTTTTCCCATCAACTCTTTGCCAGGATTTGCTGCTGGGCTCTCCGCAGGTAACGTTATTGTACCTTCCTTCGTTTCTACCTACTGTGTGTTAAGCAATACATCCCTTTCACCTCCATTGTTGTTTGGCTCCCAAGGTGTCTTGAGCGGAGCGCTTCCTGCCACCAGCCAGTTTTTATCTCCTGCGTTCTCTACTCCCCCCTTGGCTCCCTTGATCGCTTCTTTTCTACACAAACCTTTTGTTGTCAGCCCAGGATATTCACCCATCCTGGAGAAGCTGGTTTCAAAAATAAAGGCCGGGCAATTAGTCGATCTGGCTGACCTGCTGCCCGAAAACGTCAAGGCCCAGGATTCCGAGCCCCAAACGTACCTGGATGGGAAACTGCTCGTGTCTACCAAGAAGAGGGTACGAGAGATTACAGATATCGTAACATGGGTGGAAGCCTTTACAGTGTATATATAGATCTTTTGTTGTACTCACCCATCTAGATGGCAAGACATGACCAAATACAAGCTCTTAATTTTGCAGACCGCTCACCAGTTCTCTGGCAAGACATGGCATCATGACATCAGTACCTACTTTCAGAGCTCGAGAAAGGTCATGTAGCTGGCCCCTCCTTATCTGTCCAATTCCAAACCTCCACATCAGTGTTTCAGCTAGAAAATTTTACTTGAGGGCTAAAGTGACCCCTGACGACTTGTTTTAGGAGCCAGGTTTTTAGGAAAGGGGTCAATAGATAATAATTGGTAAAAAATAGTCGCCAAATGCAAGTGTCTGGCTGCCAGATGAAGCTCTGGTATGAAGGCCCCTTTCATGTCAAAGGAACAATATAAAGGCATACATCACGTACATGTAGTCAATGACCAAGGGTTTGCAATGCATTATAGGGCGATTTCAAACACAGTCAGCCTTTTGGAAGTGTGAGAGAATCAATACAGCAAAGCAAAAGGATGGATTGACTTCTTTTCTTGTGTTGAGTGTTTTAGAAGTGCAGGTCTTCTTTCAATATAATATCTTCTTTTCAATATAGATTTGTACTCTCCCCCGCATGGGCACCTTTACCTGATTTCTTGGTGTCATCCGACGCAGCTGGAGCTCTTGGCTACAGTGCAATTTCTGGCCATGACTGGTTTGTGGGAAAATGGTCCACTGCTCAACAACCTCTGTCAATAGCCTACAAGGAACTTTTTCCAGTAGTCGTGGCTGCCACGCTCTGGGACCACAGATGGGCCACAGATGGGCCACAAAACGGGTGGAGTTCTGTTCGGATAATATGGCGGTAGTCAGCGTTCTACGCTCAGGCACCTCAAAGGATCCAAACATGATGGTACTTCTCCGCTACTTATCCCTTGTAGCAGCCCACAATTCTTTTGTCTTTACTGCATCTTATATACCTGGGCAGGACAGTTCTATTGGTGATGCCTTATCCCGTTTTGACTTCCAGTGTTCCCATCATTTAGCACCACATGCAGCTCATATGGCAACACCAGTACCACCATCTCTGCTGGCGCAGCTTCTCATGACTTGACTGGAAAGTGCCAATTCTATTTAACTAACGGCCTTGCCCCTTCAACTCGTCAAGTTTATGGCTCAGGTCAATGCCAGTTCCTAGAATTCTGCAGTCAGGATATTCCCTCTGATCTTGGTCACCCTCTCCTACCAGCCAGCGAACAAACTTTGATGCGCTTCTGTGCCCACTTGGCAGATCGCCTTCATCATTCTTCCATTAAAGTTTATCTATCGGCAGTTCGCTCCTTGCACATTGACTACGGCTATCCAGACCCACTCTCCAATTGTCTTCAACTTCAGCGCCTTTTAAGAGGGATTAAATGACATCAGGGTTCAAATCTCCCCCAGTGCCAGCCTGCGACTGCAGACCTCATGGGTGTTTTACACAACTTGTTGGATTTATCTAACCCGGACAATGTCATGCTATGGGCGGCCTGTTGCCTTGGCTTCTTCGGGTTCCTTGGAGCTGGGGAATTCCAGGGTTTGTACCCTTTTTCAGAAACAAATTTCCAGGACTTTTCCAGGACTCAGATTGATTTTTCAAGGACTCTAAAAGTCACATTAGCCCCTGCACTCCCAAGATCTCAATGCTAATTCTCCTTACTGCCTTCCATACACTTCTTATTTTTTTGTTGAGTTAAACAGATTTCCAGAACTTTCCAGGACCAGTGGCCTTTTTCCAGGACTTAACAGTCCTGGAAAATGCCAGAATAAAATTCCAGGACTTTCCCCTGGCTCTGCACCCCTCTGTCCTGTCTCAGCATTGACAAACTACCTTCATCTTCGTGGACCAGGTATTGGGCCTCTCTTCATTTTCCAGGATGGCCATCCTCTCTCGAGGGCCCTTCTATCTTCATTTCTGCAAGCCACCTTACAGGCAGCTGGCATTCTCGAGAAGTTCTCAGGTCACAGCTTTAGAATTGGGGATGCTACTACAGCCAGAGAGGCGTTCCTGACCACCTCATTAAGACCATGGGTCGCTGGTCGAGTGAAGCTTATTTCGTACATGCGCATACCAGTAGACACCATCCTTTTGGTAGCTGGTAGAATATCCTAACAGGTACATGTATGATTCTTACCTTAACTAATTGCGTTTAGTAGCTGGGTACCTCTGGACTTGGGCATTGTTTTGTGGGGCTCTGGCTTTGCTTCAGCCACAAGCCCTATTCTCTCCAAGCTGGCCATTGCCTTGCTCGCAGGTCCTTCGCAATGGCATGGGGGTTCATGACTGGGTTGCCAGGATTTGCAAGCCATGGGAGCAGTCTTCATTTAGGAGCTGGCTGCCAATAGTGGAACCTCCTGGATGTGTCAGGCACCCAACCTCAATTTTAGCGATACAGTTGTTAAATGCAGTTAAATGTAATTTAACGAAGTTAACAACAAAGGGCGCTAAAGTTCCACTGGAGGTCAGCGGTGTCGACTCATATGGGCATAAGTCGGAATTCCATGTGCTTATGGATTGTAGCATAGCGTAGCATGGTATACATACAGGAGACAATCTCTTGCGCTTCGTAGTGTGACAGCTCATCGCCCAGGCAGTTCTCTTCCCACCCCCTTTCCCTCCCTCTTTCCACTGTTTCAACAGTGTGACAGGTACCTGCTCCTCTTACTGCATGGGGACTCATAGCTGGGTTGCCAGGATTTGCAAGCCATGGAAGCAGTCTTCATTTAGGAGCTGGCTGCCAATGGTGGAACCTCCTGGATGTTTCAGGCACCCAACCTCAATTTTAGTGATGTAGTTGTTAACCAGTACTAATAAATTCCAGTGTGAATGGGACTACAAATAACTTTATGACAGGGCTGGCAAATAACTCAAAATGAAAAACAAAATACATGTATATATTACAAACAGAAGAAAGATTTCAATTCTTTTAAACTTAAAGCCATGTTGTCTTGATTTAATACCTCAGGCAGACCAAGTATTTATTTGGCTCCCACAGGTTATTCAAGCACACTGTTTACAACTTATGTGAAGAGAGTCCTTCATCAGCCAAAAGCCAGAAGTGTTTACTTAAAACTCAAACATGCAGATCTTGTGGTCACTTTACTCTGAAATTTCTTGAGGGAATTGTTTTTACAATCAGGTGCTTTTCTTTTGGTCATTGATAGTTTAAGTTCGCTGAATTAAACAAATATTTGAAAAAAATAACATCAACATAGCACGGATGAAAAACCACCAACTTTTTCTTTATTAAGTCACTTGACTTTAAAAACAAGATGGCAGAATTTGTTACTCCAATAATATTATATCAACTATATTTAGTTTAAATGAGCAACATACATGAACTTATTTTAGCATGGAAAGCCAATATTACCAATGAAGGTTGGGCTCAAATAAATCGCAGTTTAATTTATACTCCACCTTGAAGATCCAGTGTTCATTTAAAGTTGTTCTCTTTTGTACCATACAGTAGTTTGTCTCATTTTGGTAATTTTAAGAAATAAATCATGGATTTATTAGAGAATCAATTTTTTTCCTGTTAGCTAAAATGCAGATTTTCATTGAGTCTGTCGTTCTCAATGTACTCTAGTTTCTGAAAATACATTAAAAACATCTGGTTTTTCTAGCTTCCTGTGCTTCTGAGCACAGATGATAATAAAATTTGAGTTAGCTGAGTCAATGTATCACAAAAAGTGAACATTTTCATTACCTTTTTAAATATTTTCATCGGTGATTATTCCAAAATGGGACTGCAATATTGTGGATGCAAGTACAATTTCTGGTGAAAGTTTTATTTCTGGTTTTGACCTACGGAAACATGTGAGTGATCAATGCTATTTTGATCAGTTATTTCAGAATCCCAAATGATCATAAATGTAGACCCAGCTCAAGCAAGAAGTAAGAAAGCTTGACTTCCAGCACAGGTTTCCAGAGAGTTTACAAGACATTGGGAAACACATTATTATTTCATGGGGTCATAGAATAAGTGTCAGTATTGTAGTATCAGAATCAGTAATTTCTTCCTGACACAAATATTATTTAGATAACAAAATTATGCTCTCCTTGGCTGCCTAGAAATTTGCCCCTTGACTTAGACTGTCAGTCAATAGTCTAAATCCATAATTCTTGAGTTACCAGGGGGCAAAAATGCAGAAAGTAAGGCCAAGTTTTGTTCAGGATTTTGCCATGATCTGTATTTAGTCCTGATTGCTGACAGTTGTATCAGAAATTTTCTGACTGATCATTTATAATTTCAGAACAAACTTTGTTGAAATGTATAGTAACAAGTTTCCTACAGCTGTCACCCGCAGGATGCTAAAACGCTTTTCCACAAACTGTGCCATCAATTTCAACTAAGATCAAAACAGTTGTGCTCATGAAATGTTGTATACTGCCATGTCTCCAGCTTTATCTCTATACTGAAAAACAGGTTTTACGCATGGCTTAATGTGTACACAGCCAAATCTAACTCTGACCTCAAAATCAGAAAATTACAAGGTATGCTTGAGCAGCCTTGTTGTAAACTAAATGTCCTAAAAAAGGGGATCTTCAGTCTATATTTAAGAGATCAACATTGTTGTAGAGGATATTAATTAGATGTAAAGAACCAGAACAAAGGTATTATCCCTGGATAGCTAGGGAGTCTTTTGTTTGCCCAAAGGAAGGCTGAAGACAAACAATAAACATTCACCAATAACCTATTACGCTGATACCAAAATAACACCCAACACTCTTCATAATTACCACCTTTCACTTCTTAATCGCTACATGCGTGCAATCAAGGCAAAACAATATGAACTGAAGCTGCTTGCAGAGTACCGAGGAAATTTATCAGTACGATCGACATAAATCAATACATTGATAGCGTCTACTCTTCGAGAAGAAACATGTTTAAACAACTGGAAAGGCGTTATCAATTTTCACTGATAATAACAAATTATGTTGAGATCCTGCTAGAAAACACATGTTCGAATGAAGTTGAATTTTCATAAAGTACTAAAATGACACATAGCGTATTATTTTGATGAAAAAAATGTGTTTAATGATATGAAACTATAAGAGTTTAATTATATAACAACAGGAAAAAAACAAAAATGATTTCAAGGCCTTCGATCGAGCGATTCGACGCCAAAGGACGTATACCTCGTGCCTTTCGTAATGAATCGTTCCATCGAACAATGCAATTTAAGGTGCAAACAAAATCGAGAAGTTTATTGAATATACTACTGCAAGAAATTGTGGAATATGACTGTAGTAAGACTTAGATATTGTGCATCGAGCATCTGGGGAAAATAAACACGTGCCTTGGAAAGCTGTCATTACTCGCCTGTTTTTTCCTTGATCTCGCAGAGGACGTTGAAAAGGGCGGGCTTCATACGATGGCAGTTTAGAGCATGTTTCCTAAATGGATATGTGATGGGAAAACAATGCATTATCATATGATAAGCCATAAGGCGTGCAGTCAAAAGATCGACAGTTAATAGTATACATAAGAGTGAACTGAACAAGCTCATGTCACTACAGACTCAAACACAGTGAAAAAGAGAGGACGCGAAATCGACAACGTAGTATTCGATTTCACTCACCTCGCTTGAGCTTCGTCCAGGGACTGATCGGTGATATTCATAATCTGCTGTAAAATATCACCGATGTCCTGCTTGCGACCATCCGGCCCTTCTTCTGGAGGTTTCATTTGCTCCAGTGCAGCTTGCTGACCCGATAACATGGGAACTTGCACCGAATTCATCACATTTCCTTCCATAGCGCGGCAAAGATTTGGCTGTTGGCAAATAAACCTTGAATCCAAGATGTCCGCGCGCTCGAGGTTGGAATGCCCACCACACTACACTGCCGGTCGAACTGCAGCTCAAGATGATGTCAGTTTCTTGAAGTTTCAAAGCAACAACACTGTGATAGCTGTTATATTTCACAGAGTGTTACGCTCGGTTGGCGGTCGTGTTTCCAATCTGCCACTCAACGATCTGTTGAATTGAAGCACAGACGTGTCAATATCTTTTGGTGCGTGAGAAGAACGCGAATGATTGACACCGCTGGATTTGCTCAATTAGCATAAAAACCTTCATGTAAAATTCATCAGAGGAAGGTCACAAAGCTTCGGCTTCGTATTCAAAGCTCACCTTTCTTGGGTTTATGGTTTCTTAGCCAACCAAGAACGTCAAAGTGCTGTTTCTGCTCGAAAATGCGAAGAGAACAAAGGGACGCCCCAAAATTGTTTCAAGATGGCGGAGTGAAGACAGAATGTCAATATTCATTACAGTTGCTATGGTGCAGACTGCAGGTGTTGTTCTGAGGTAGAAACAAAGGAACACTTGAATAGAAGGAACAATGGATCAACAAAAGAAAGGTACACAATAACTTTTTCTCCTTTTTTTTTTTTGGTAGTTGCAACTGAGGTTTGTAGCCTGGTGATGTAAATGAAGCCTTGAGGCAGTGAAAAAAAACAGTTTGGCTTGACCTCGTGAATACTAACAACTTCACGTGAGAAACATATGGACGCTTTTAAATTTCATTTGCAGAAAAAACAGCTGCTCGATTTACTAGTTAGACGCAGTAGATGCCGTAAAGCTTTAGAAAAAGTAATTCTGGCCAAATTCCCTCGACCCCCCCCCCCCCCCTCCCTCCCTCACCACCCCGGTCTGTAAACGAAAAAGGACCGAAGGGGGCACTAGTAATATAAACCCTAGACAAACGTCATGTTCCCCTTCCCCCGCCGTTACCCTTACCGCCTTTTCACTGTAGGGTTTCTAATGCTAGCATAGCATACCCAGTCACTCCTAATTTAGGAGAGAGGGTCTCGAAAACAGTTCGTAAATTATCACGATTTAATTTTCTTATCGCGGAAATTAATACAGTTTCCCTGATAAACGACCACCTGCCCTGCGGCTAGTGTTCAATTTCATTTTGTTATGAACCAAGTCAGTAGAATTTCACATGACAGCCTAAACATTTACCGTGACAGAAATAGTGCTATATCTATCATTCGATACGTCTTTTTCCTCCTTTTCATTGGCCGAAAGAGCGCACCACGTGATAACTTTCAAATTATGGTCTGCTCGTGCGTAATACCGTCTAAATGTGTTTTCCTACAAATAATATTTTGCTCATGCGTAATTGTAACCACGCTTTTGTGTGAAAAACGGCAGATCGCTTCCCTGAGCTGTAAGAGAGTGCTTTAAATATGAAAACAAACTTGGTGATCGAACGACAGCACAGTTATTGAACTCAGATCAGTATCGCATACTGCTTACCTCTGACAAAACACGACATTTTTCTCAACCTCGTCCAATAAATACCTCTCACTAACCGAGTTCGAGATCAGTACTGTAAGTTACGGACCGAGTTTTAACCCCATCGACAATGATCGATTTATGGCCCCAGCGCGAAGCGCGCGGGCCATAAATCGAAGGGGAAAAATGCGGTGTGCTTGACGAGTTCGTGAACGATTTCTATTGACGCGGAACGACTTCAAATTTCTGACGAACCTCGAAAGCAAAACGAGTCAATTTGAAACCGTTTTTAAGTCGTTAGCACGCGTTAATACACAATTCGGAGTAAAAGAAAGTTTTAAACTTTACTTGCTATAAAAGTTAAGAACAGTTCACGATATATGCAACAAAACCAACTTTGAATTTTAGCGGTCCGTACAGTAGAGAACGGCTCGCTAAATTGACCAATCACAACGCGCGTACTAACTGAGAGATATAATAATTGTTAATTATATTTGAAAATAAGAGTTACTAAACCACGACTAAATTTTGTGCTTTGTGACTTACCGCCAAGTAGCTGGAGCGTGACAGCTATCGTCTTTATGCTCTTAAAGCTTAACTGCTGCCGTGAGGGCGTGATTTGTCCCAAGTAATACAGTACACACTCTCTCACCCACCCTGAAAAATTATTGCTTTTCTTAAAAGTAATTTTAAACAAAACAAACAACGCATCACGCCTGAGTAAAGAGTAAGAATCAATTTTATGTGATTACGTACAAATATTTCCCCGGATCAACTTCACTGTAACTAAACAGGAACTATTTATAAAGACTAATTTAAAATGTTTTGCAATATGTTGTAATTTGGATGTCAAGTATCGTTGGTGACAACCGATCCTGTTATTAAAACATAATCGCTTTATTTATTTATCGGTCAATCCTCACAAGATACTCGCTCACTATGGTTCCGTTTGTACACCGGAAGAAAGTTTAAGCCGACATAGTTTTATTTGCCTTGTTATTTTTATTTTGTATTTTATTTATGCCTTCCTGAACAATCCTAAATGAACTACAAGCGACTAACGGAAAGTCAGAATCGAAGTGAAAGTACAGAACAGAATACGCACAAAATTTTTGGATTTATACTTCGTTGTACTGGAAGAATAGATGATGAGAAAAGAGAAAAATCATTAGGGAATATCAGAGAGAGAACGCCCGAAAGTCTGAAAACAGGGGGTTCCTTCTAAAAACGATGATTGCATCTTCCACATGTGGATTTACTGTGTAATTCGGCCTTTTTGTTGATTTATGTGGCATGTAAAAGTTGCCTTGAAGGAGACACTGAATCACACATAAGGACACAGTGATAATGGTTTCCATTACCATCTCTTTGTAAAAGCTTGAAACTCACCAGGGAAGCAAGCTCTCTAAAATTTACGATCCATTAATTTTGTTATCGTGAGTTGTATTATAAGCGTGTTTTCATGACGGAAATTACATTTTGAAATTTAGTAAAATTTCATGGGGTGGTTTGCCCAGCTGCTACTATTGATCCATATTTGTCACTTAATAGTGGTTTTAAAAAAGTTTTGCACGCCTAAATTTATTCATGTGCAATAAACTTTATTCAGTCACAAGCTGGTTTTTTTTTGCCCTCTTAGAATCTGTTCTTTTCCTTTAGAAATCCTGCGAAAGATTTCATGGACTCTCCATGCAGCGAGTTCATTACCGTCTAGGTAAACAGAATACTTCTCATCTCATGTCTAGTTTCAAATCTTATCGCTGTTCATCAGTGACATGCACAGTTTATACAAACTGACTGATTAAATCCGTCGATGTAGCACATACTTATTTGATCATAGAATGTCTAGACTACTAAGGTTATCGCGACTGGGTTAAGCCAATTCATATTTTCAAATGCTGCAAGACCTTTCAAGTCAGGGTTTGCCAGGGTTTGGGAAGAGACGGTTTACAGGGGGATTTTAAATCAAGTATATGGTATTTTGAGACCAAAAATTAGGCCTTTTATGGGGTACAGAGTATACCTTGTTTTTCCAAATTTTGCCGGATATTTCGCATGAGCTTGAGGGGACATTTTGAGTGCAATGAATTTTTCTTCTAAGGTATATTAGTATACCACGAAACCCCATGGAATACTGAACTATGGTAAGTCACAAAAAAAGTGTTTTCAGAAAGTAACAAACTGAAAAAATTAAGAGCAATTTTAACCTCCCAGTTAGAGAGATATTTTTAATAAGAATGAGAGTTCCACCTGTTAGTTTCTTAAGGATTCCCCGAGATGCAAGTCACAAAAGACCCGCATGGATCCAAGTAGGGAAGAAGTTCATGTCATCATCATTTTCTTTCAATCTCATTTCCGTCTTTTTTTTTGGCTCGAGAAACTCAATTCGGAAGGCATACTTGTCTATCCCAGTCGAGTCTTCGATATCTGCTTGATTGAAATTTGCTGTACATTCTTTTTTTTTATTTAATACACTGGAGTTATAAGGATGTCGATGATAAAATTTGCGGAATTTACAAATTTGAAAAAACTATAATTTTTCACGTTTTGTTGAAAATTTTTTAAGACATTACAATTATTTGTTTTTAGCAAAAACATATAACAACGAAAACAGCATTAACCCTTTGCTTGCATTGATGCCAATACAATTTCTGTAAGAAGTCACTTATGTCTAAAACCGAAATGTTATAAGTTATCAGTCACAATAGTATTTTCAGTCAATTTTCTTATTTTTCAAAAAGAGTGTAACCGTTGTGTTGCTATAAAAAATTAATTAGTTATACTACGGACGATAGAAATTAATTCAGAGTTAAGGGATTTTTAAAACAATGCAGAAAAGTCTTTCACATTCAATGAAAAGGCATGAAAGAGCCAGAAAAAAGGTGATGTTTACCTTGGCGCATGAACCAGATTAAGTAACCCCTGTAGTTAAAACTGTGTTTCAAATAAAAAAGTTATGCAAATACAGAAACCTTCATTATTCGCGTGTTGATCAAGGAGTGTAAATGAAGAGCACGTAGCTTCCGTTATTCATCTGACAGGTCAATTTTTCATCCTTTCTTCTTAGTTCTTTTACATTCCAGTTCAAGTTGGAATTCAATGATTTCATTGACAATTAATGTATTTTTCTGCCATCGTAAAGGTGTCTTTTTTGGAACCTCTTGGAACCTCAGGTTTGAATAGATGGCTGAAACCCGCTTGCAGAAAAAATGGAACCTTGGAGCAGCTGGGAAACTTCGGGAGTTCTGCTCCGAAACTACCGCTCATGGGTTCGGTAGACTGGCATCTTCTAGTTCAGCAATAGAAAGGCTTATTTGGTTGGTATGTTTAGTGAGTGCCCTGACTTACACGTTCGTCCAGGGATTTCGTCTGGTTTCGGATTACTTCTCGTACCCAGTCGATGTCAAAGTCACTATGAAACATACCGAAGATCTTGAGTTTCCCGCCATTGTGGTTTGCAACATGAATGCGATAAGAAAACAAGCCTTACACGAGGTCGCTAAGGTGGGGCAAATAACAGTGAGCATTTATTTTGATAACAGCCTTGGTCGTCACAAACTAACTCCACTGTCATTTCAATGTTTTGCCACTTAATTATTAACACTGAGCGTTGTATGGCTGACGAATGCCGTTCTTCTTTTTGGCCACACTATTCTGTTGTGAATAGTGAGAAGCCTAGCATTGTGTGCTTGTTGACCAAATGGTGGCCACTTCGGCGAGCACTCGAAGTGTCGTTGTTGAGGATTTAGATCAAGTTTTGAAAAACTAGATTTACACTAAATCAATAAGATTAGTCTCTCTAGTTGTCTATGCGTGATAAAAATCTCGAGTTCAGAATCTATTTAAACTTCCCTCTCAATTTCCATGCGTGGTAGTTGAGTCAACTAAGTTGGCTCGGGCTGCGCCCTCGTCAATTACCGCGCGATAGACTCAATCTCGAGCTCATAATCTAAATACTAAATACGGATTAACAACTTGATTTTGATTGAAGTTTTGTGTGTTATTTTATCGGCTGTGGGGGAGGGAAGATATAATCAAAAAAGCTAATGCGAACGAAATGTGTTTTACTATGATCATGAGAACAGTTTGCCATCTACGTACGACGCTATTCTGATAACGAAAATGGAAACTGATTTCGTCTTAATTCAATTTAACTTCTTTGAATTAATTAGTAGACTTTTTAACTTATTTTAAATGAAACAGTTTTGCCTTTAGTATGTTTTTTTTTTGTAATGACTCCACAGAAACCAATTTGGAAACAGGTCCGCAGCCAAAATGGTAAGAATTAAAAAAATGTGCAATTACGTTAACTTTTTTCATTATTAACATTTGCTGTACAAAGAATGTATGCATGCATGCATGCATGCATGCATGCATGCATGCATGCATGCATGCATGCATGCATGTATGTATGTATGTATGTATGTATGTATGTATGTATGTATGTATGTATGTATGTATGTATGTATGTATGTATGTATGTATGTATGTATGTATGTAAGAAGTATGTAAATAAGAAGTATGCCACCTGTTCCGCCTGGAGCTGTATGAAAATCCCCGTCAAAAAAATTTACAGCCGATCTTTCGTGTCTTTTACGTTATAGGATCTCTGCAGAAATTGAAATCTTACAAAAGAGCCTTGTTGGCATCACTTGATAACGACGTCAAACGGTCATTTGGACATCAAGCAGAGGACTTTATACTGGAATGCAACTGGAAAGGGGAAATATGCGGCCCAGAGTAAGCTGCCGCTGAGTAAAGGGACCGTCCGTCTGACTGAACAACCGAACGACCGACACATAAATCTGCTGGCTAATAGCTTTCTTCATGTTTTTTTACAACAATTTTATAGCTTAAGCCTGAATCCAAAAACGAGTGGGTTTGACGAGTATTGATGAAAGTTCAATTTGTCGCTAGAGTATCATCATACCTTTGCGACTCTTGTCGTCTCGTCTCTTCAGTTGGCTTGTTGGGAAAGACACTTCAATGCGGAGTGGCTTTCCCTTAAAGCTGCAAACTGGGTACTGCTGAATTTAGTGCTTGTGTCGGGAGGTAAACCCGG
>JAHPZR010022714.1:152500-155000 GCA_019787425.1 Platygyra sinensis | reverse complement strand
CGTCGTGGTTTTCTTAAACTCCCTATTACTTTTACCAAATACGGCAATTTTACACGCGCTACGTCTACACTTTTGGTCATCTAGGCGATGTAGAGTTTTGAAGTTGTCCCGGAAAATTGTTCACCGGATTGTGGGTTTGGCAGCCTCCCGCATGAGCTAAAAATGTGCAATGGGAAGAAGAATAGAATAGAACTGGTCCTGTCTTAAAAGCATACAAGAAATCTGTTTCTTTCAGAGCGGAAAAGAACATGCCGTCAGTTACAGGGGCGAAATAGGCCATTTCCGAATTACCTAAGGCCTCTTTTTCGAAGCGAGCCTTGGTGTTCATCTTTCCATATGCAAAATCAATTTTCATTCACATGAAAATGAGTTTAATTTGCGTGTGAATGAAAACTGTTTTGCATATGAAAGGATGAGCACGAAGACTCGCTTCGAAAAAGAGGCCTGAGGGTAATTCGGAAATGGCCTATTAGGGGTTGGGGGTGGTTTAAGTGGTTAGTCATCCCCCTCTTAAAGAAGCAAAAATAAAGGATTATAAAGTTTGAATATTGTAGCAAAAATGACGGGAAACACCCTGAACAGTTACCACAATGTTTTTTTTTACTTTGTGGCATTGCTAGTATTTGTGGTGCTGGATAGTTAAATTAGGTTCCAATTCTCAGATTGAAGCATTTTGGGGGCATCACCACTCTCACTTGAAAAATCCTGGATTCGCCCATGCAATTTAACATCTAGGACTCGCACTCACGGCACGCGAGTGTCTCCACGCCGTCTTAAAAGCTAGGCATTTTACGAACAAACGCTAGAGAAAAACCAAATAATAGTTTAACAGTGATTTGTCTATTGGAAATTTTTAATTTTTTTTTTTACTCGCATTTTTTCCATCCGCTGCTAGTCCCCCTGAAAAAGCCTACCAGAAACAATTGATGGTTTTGTGAATCCTCGACGAACATGATCAAATTCTAAAGCTTGATTAAATTGTATTTTCAGGCGTGTTTTAAGAGCTGCTATGCTGAGAATCAAAAGAAAGAATGTGGATGTGCTGATATTCAATATCCAGTCACGCCACATTGCAATCCGTTAAATTCAACGCAAGGTGAGGTGATTTTAAAAACGTCAGAAACTAAAAGAACCTTTGAAAATTAAAGCTGTACTTCTATTTAAATTTAGACTGAGCGTAAAAAATTAGAAATCTTGCCTTGGGGTTTGAATATTACTTGATATACGTCCTAAAGCATGGATTCTGAGAACTTTTAAGTCTCTTTCTCGAAACGTACTAACGTGCATTAACGCCCTTGTTTAAAAGGCTCCTTGTTAACAAGCTATGAAGTGTAACATATTTTCCTTTTCCATGTCCAGATCGTTGCCTCAGGGAAGTTAACGTCAAAATCCGACTGTCAAATATCAAGTGCCTTTGTAACGAAGACTGCAAGTAATAACAATAATCATCTTGTGTATTTCATGTATTTCATGTATTTATAACTAGGGCATGCTTTGTTGGTCTTATTTACAATGTTTCTTGTACAGAGATACGTTTTGAATTCTTTCAAATTAAGAAAAAGTTGTGGGTTCCTCTCACTGCAATCCAACTGCACGCGGAGGCAGTTTTAAAGGTTGTTTAGAGGCTCAATCACTGTATCCTGTGGCTGGCTGGATTTGTCCTCAGTTGTCTCTGGGACAGAGAAAATACAAACTGATGTTTGCGTGTTGTGGGAACGAAAAAAACCCGCCGAATTTTTATGGAAGTCTCAACACACTCATTGACAAAATTGGTCCTGCATGGACTATTATAAAAGAAAACGTCCAAATATAAAACTATTCCGACCAGTCCCGTGCTAAGCGAATGTGAATAAGAGCTCTGCATCTAGTTTCGCTAGTTTCTCTAGTTTTACTTAAAATAATACTCGGACCATCAACACTTGACATTTTTTAACACTTTTTTTGTTTGCTATAGAAGGAAGGCTCTTCATATAATTCACAGCCTTGGCTCCAAGGCTTCACTTATACAAGTTGCACACTATTCTGGTTCAGTCACGTTTGTTTTTTTTTTAATGAGTACGCGGAGTGAGTCGAGAACCGGGTTGTCGAGATCGAATACGAAATTGACTAATGACAAGGATGTTTTACAAATAATTTGGGTTGTTTATTTATTTTATTTATTTATTTATTTATTTATTTATCCGTTTTCTTTTTGTTCGTTTTGTTTACTGTTGCTGTTTGTGATTTCTTAGGCTGATTGAGTTTCTCGTTTCTACATCATCTGCTCTATGGCCAACAGACGGGTATCTGGTGAGTTGCCCTTCCAACAATTTAAATGTGCTCGCGGTTTTGTTGCCTTAAGTTATTCATCTGTACTTTTCTCCACCAAGGAGCAAGACATGTGCTTTTCTTTTCTTTTCTTTTTGCGCACCACCAGACTCGTCTACGAAGCATACTGGGAAATAAAGCTTCAAACGTGACAAGCACTCTCTCCGAAGCCAGGTTAGATGACTTTTCGTTC
>JAHPZR010022714.1:135000-147500 GCA_019787425.1 Platygyra sinensis | reverse complement strand
CATTGGGCATTTGTCTCTCGGGACATTCAGAACAGTTAGAGGAAAGGCCATTGGAGTTTATTGTACCACGGGGGCAATTGACGCATTCCCAACAGCAAGGAGACTTTGTCACTCTTCGCTCGCCTGGTTTGCAATCAAATGAGCATACTGACAACGGAACGCCGTTGTATCCACGTGGACTGTTCCAAGTTATGTTTGAAAGATTTAGGTGAAGTCTAGGACTAGTTTTCCGCGCCCACCAGCCAACAAGAACATCCAGAAAGCCGTTGCCAGTACTCTTGAAGTTCACGATGTCGTAGCTCGCCTCAAGTGGATCCCCATTATTGTCGAATTCTATTGTTCCTGTCAGTCCTTGAAAACTCACATTCCGCAAGTACAAGTGTAATTCGTCTCCTTTTACCTTCGACTGCTGTATTGTTGGGCATTTACCGCCCTCGAGCACTGAGCCGTGTGGTTCTTTGCATGTGTACATGTTGTGCAAAGCATGGGCAAAGGTGTACACGGCGTCAATAGTGTACGAAGTGTAAGGACTACTTTGAAATGAAAATGGATATGACGCATTCAGCGATTTGTTGTTCTTTACCATGTAATCCCTATACTCCTTCCACCATGCGTGGGTGCTGCCCGAAAAATTTCTCTTTTCTAGATTGTCCAAGTATTTTTGGAATTGCTCACTGGGCCGAGCCTTGTGCAAAATCCCAAACGATCCATTCAAAATTCGTGCAAAGCGGACATCGGTGAAGAATGGATCTCCTGGTGTAGTTCCATCGGTAAAGATCCATGTTCGGCCAGTAACATCTTGTTTAGCGACCTCGTCCATAAAAAACCGCGCATACTCGCCGTAAAGCCAGATAAAAACAATTGTTACTTTCTCGTTGTCTTTAAGATCTAATACAATTTTTCGAATATGGTCCAAATGATTGGCGCGTGGAACAAACCTTTTGAAGCCAATGCAAAGGTTCTCCCTTGTGTCAGCTTCTTTTTCTATTCCCCAGATTCCGTAACGTCCAAACGAGTCGTCCAGGGCTACTGCACCGACGTATGTCCAGTTGAAGAACTGCGCTGTGTCAGCTAAAAGACTAGCACGCCAGTTGTCTGGAGCTACCGTTCGATAAAAGTGGCTGTATAGAGTCGCACTCAACTCCACACTTGTTGCCAGCGGGCTAATGGATGGGATGTGCGCAATCTCGAACAAACTTGAGACCATTATGGCACTAGCGGAATCCATTGGCCCAACAACCCCTGTTATTTCTTTAAGTCCGCCGTACTTAGAGCCGTTGAATTCCGTAGCGTTTGTGCAATTCTGGAGCGAAAAGCGATCATCGCTTTTCACTACCAGCTCGTAAGCGGTTTCCACGGCCATAGCAGGTCGCAGGCAGTAGTCCCGTAAATCAAACCCGAGGGTGACATTCGGCAAAAGTGTACCGTTCTTGTTGATACTTTCTATCGCAAAAACCATTGCCTCTGCGTAACCCAGATTAGTAGCGCTTATATCGCCGCAATCGTTGTTGTTGTCTGCGCTCTGATGGAGATCAAATAGGCCTCCTAACACTATATGGCCATCTTTATAAGCAGATCTTTGTTGGTGTAAGCAGTTGACACGAAGACTTGCATTACATAACAATAAGACGGCGAGAAAGGAAAGCTTTAGACAGGAAGACATCGCCATTCACTCTTGAAAATTGGTGAGGCATGCAGTTTCCAGCGCTGTGGCAGAAGAGGGGTGAAAAAAGAAATTAGATAAATGTCCTTATATTGGAAGCAAGTATTCTTATATTGCGTTACGTACATATGGAGGAGCGTCGAGGTATGAGTTACAAACTTGTCCTCCAGGTAGGACTACTTAAAATACACAGGAAGATTGAAATGGCACAGTGCCGGGTCCAACTCAGAAATGACGGTAAAACATCATACAACACGATTTTATCTTACGACAGGTGGTTGTCTTTAGGTAAACACAGGGGCAAGAGGACGTGAGTAAATGGCACAAAGTGAATGGGTTTTCAGAGTTTTGGCATTTTGAACAAATACAGATCAACTTGATTGAAAAGTCTGTTTTGTCTCAAAATAAACAGGAAAACGCGTGGACCAGAGAAGCGGATCCCGACGTGAACTCTTCAAAAATTAGAACGTGCACAATTGCAGCAAGAAAAATCTATTTCGTTAAGAGTGAACAAATTATCTTTGATCGTGTATATGTTTGTTGAGTTTATATGGCAATCCTATTTTCTGTTCATTCTTGTCAACGCAGATCATCTCTTAATAGAAATCGAATTAAAATCAATGGAAACAAAACCATACGTGCATACTTCTCGTAAATGTAGAACAAATCTTTTTGCGTCGGTTGGTATATAATGTTTGGCTGTTAGTTTATTTCGTACAAAATAGCGCTACAATAGCTTGCGAGGGTTAATTTTAGCAGCCTGAAGACAGTTCAATTTATGTCAAACCAAAGCCAAACTTAAAAGCAAGCTAAATTAATAAAGAAAAAAGGTTGCTAAGCCAAATATTGAACTCAGAGTAAATTGCTTAGTGGCAAGAACAAATAACAAAGACGTTTCGTTGTCCATGCGTTATATTTCAGTTTACACAAAAACGGGGGGAAAAGATATAGGACTGAAATTTTTTTCGTGCTAAAAGGCGAAGAAGGTTCAACTTTGTACAATGAAAATTGACCCCATTGTTTGCCGACACATTGGATCTCCCAGCCGGTGATTATTAGAACAGTTAATTTCCGGCCGGTTGATCCAAAATTTGAGGCAGATTTCCAGTTTTGGTTCGATGTGATCGGTAATTTTTAAGACGCGATCGATTCACCCTCTTCTTCGCATCTATGGATAAAATGAGTTTTTGAGCGTTTGAGAAATGATCGAAGAAAATTTGAATTAGGAATCCCGTTGTACACATATAATAAAGGACTACAATTTTTTTTTTATTTAAACGGCATTTCATTTGGACTGATTACAAGGTGTCAGGAAAGCCGCTTTGATCGTCTGAGAAGGTACTTTTACATTCTCTCACGCGCCCTTCGATCCATTTGGAATTCTTGTTCAAACTGACTAAATTTTTAATAAGAATATAGTTTTCACGTCCTCGGCTAAATCTTCATATTTTTCTACCGATTTTAGGCTGAAAATATTCTTGTGGATATCCTTAGAGTTGTACCATACAACATTTTTCTGTAAGTGTCTGTAAGTTTGGAGCCAGCCTGATATGACACACGCAACGTCCTGCGGAAATGCAACCTCGTTTCCAGGTTAACAGAACTGTTCTTGGTATCGAACATACGAGTTGTGCTGTTTATGTTGTGTTTTTTGGCTATAGTTTTGCAGTCTAGAGAAAGGCAGAATTTTATACGGTTTAGTGAAAAACATATAATTAACTGTATTGTACATACAGATTTTCAGTATACAAAATTAAATTCTTTTCCAAATCTCACCCTCGGGTTTATTCTTTTAATTTCGCATGCCAAAATTCAGTCTCGATATTGTAATAAAGTATTTTCTAGTTATAAATAAAAGAAACTGAAAAAGCATCTGGCTTAACATCTAACTATTAAGTGACTCGAAGTGCACTCGTTTTCTAACCGAGCACTCCGTGGAGTCAGGGCCACTGCGGGCTCATGTTTGCAATGCTGCTGATGCCGGCGGTTTCGTTACTGAATTCAATGACTTTTTTCTTTTCTTTACATAAGTAATATTTCAATGCTTTATGCCTTAATGAAATACTCATAAAGCAGTAATAACCATACTAGGAGGACTAACAGTTGAAGCAAATCTAAAAACGTACGAGAATAAATTTAAAACAACTCTTGGCTAACTACATTATTTTCACAAAATCTAGTATATAGCGATTTAACTGGATAGCAATGACTGCTACAACTCAATAACGACGTATTAAGCATTTGTAAGTGCGCTTCGATATCAAAAGGAAAGACAATGTAAAACGGAAAGAGGATATTTTTACCTTTGTGGCACCTTCCAGTCAACGGGCAAATTTTTGGGCCCTCATTTCATCTACTACAAATTTCTTTTTAGTGGCATCTTCGAACACTATTTACCGTTTTGAATTTCGATTCAAGCTTAATCACTTTTAACATCCGTTCAGTGGAAATGGGCGAGCCACCTTCGTCGCTCTAACAGCTTCTGTACAATTTGCTACATCGTGATAAAAGCTTTTTCTCGGCCAGCGAATGACCAAGTAGATATTCTCACCGAAAAAAAAACCTGTTTTAAATGGTAGGTGCTAGAAACCCACCTTAATTAGGAAAAGTTGGAAACGCATTGAAGAATCAATAAAAATCCGCCCCCCGCCCTTGTGGACACTTCTAATTTGATATTTGAAATGCTAACGTATGTCAAACAAAGATTCCTAATGAATTTTCTTTTTGATGTGAATTGAATGAGCGAGCCTTGTGGCCGATTGCATTGGTGTGTCGTATCCGAAAAATATAGAGACTTGCCTGTTACGACGCTCACGAAAAGGAAAAACCATCCAAGTGTTAGCAATTGGCACCGACCATTTGGCTTATAAAATGATTAAACGCGGTTTTTGGCCTGAGGTGATCTGCTCCATGAAGAGCTGTCATATAAAAGCTGAATTAAATACTATTCAGTTGAATAAGTCAGTGAATAAATCCGGAAATATCCCGCGTGTAGCCGTACCTACAGGGGCTGGGTGCGGCTAAACGAAGGCTAACAATAATAATGGCAGGTTATTTACACGACCAACTACTGGGATTTTTCCATCAATAGCCGCTCGTAGTTATTCCTGTTTTTGGAGGAGCATCAGCAAACATTATGGAAATCCTCTGTCTAAAAGCCACATCGATAAAACGTTTCGATCGTTTCAAGCCGTTTTAACACTGACCGAAAGATCTCCTTAAGGTTCCCCAATGCCGGCTGACTGGCTGGCTATAGCAAAGTAAATAAGCACCAATTTGAAACCTTTTAATGAGTTTTACAAAACGTTGCAACACAAGAACACCTGTCCTTGTTGACAAAAGCACTCAAATTTCTCGTTCAAAACTTTGACATCTATTGATGCATTAGCGAAAACGCAGAGTCATCATTTCAACTGTTGAATCAATGAGACTACTTTTCTATTACGTAACCAATTTAAGATGTTCCTTGCGACATGCTTGGATCAAAGGCAGAAAATAAAAAAATGGACTTGATATCAGTTAGCATATAAATAACAAAACTGTGGTGCTTTGCTGAGTCGAAGCGAAAATTTTGTTCTCCTGTTGTTAGAGGAAGGAATATCTTGTTCTTTAATTCAGACTTTTGTTAGGTTCTGTATATTTTTTTGTTACTTCAGTAATAATACATATATAGAGCTACGATCTTTCAGGTTAGTGATAAAAGCTTATTATAATGTGCTTTATGTAAAATTTCGACTCAGTAACTCAAAGAATGACAAGCACAAAACGCCAAGAACTGTGTATGTATTGTAGCACCTTTCTCCTCCTCAAGTCTAGTCAATTCATTGCCAAGTCAATTCACTATGCCAGCTGTCTTCATCTGCGGCACCTTACTGGTTCCAGACCATTCAGTTCGAATTGCTCAAGCAGCTTAATTCGAACCGTTTAATGACAGTCACCGCACGACAATGTCCACCGCCGGGCTAGTCTGCATTCAATTGGACATGTGAATTCGCTGATGTACCGAAGATTCTTTAAGATTTGTAGGGTATTTTCAGTTTCATTGCTCATGCACCTGTCTCAAAATGAAGAGGGCAATATTAAATGACCAAAACTGTTGCATATTGTTCACAGAGACATCTTTAGCATTTTACAAATCTAGCTTCAAATAAGCTTTCTCGAAAAAGAAAACGTTTATTCTGCTAGCCATTGTATGTTCTGAATCAAACTGGAGAAACCGAATATATTAAACTAGCGTCAAGGTCTGGAAACACGAACCGTGGACACTAGAGAAGCTGGTTGCGAGTCGTTTGGGAATAATTCATTATCCATGATGTGTAATCCTTTATAGAGGTTGCTTATGAGAAAATGATATTTTTTTATCGTGACGCTGTCGATTCGAATTGTGGCATTGTGTACCGGTGATAATCTAAGACATTTGCAAGTAGCTTATCATTGGCACTATTCGTAGGAATTGCATGCAAGGCCGGCTAGCATGAAGATTTAAAGTACCTCGTAGGGTTTGCTTTAGTATTTATCTGATACGAGACTCTAAACCGAACAATACTAAAGCAAACCCTACGAGGTACTGTGGATCTTCATGCTAGCCTTGCATGCAATTCCTACAATAATGCCAATGACAAGCTACTTCCAAATGTCTTAGATTATCACTGATACACAATGCCACGATTCGAATCGACAGTGCCAAAATAAAAAAATTCTATTCTAATAATAAAATATTTCTTAGCTAGTTCCTTGAACGTCCTCGACTTCTACATTTTACTTTAATATTTACTTTAAAGAAAAATATTCAGCATTTACGGTAAGCTCTCTGTTGTTTATCTCTAGAAACACGTCGTGTCCGATGTTGTTTAGTCTTCAGTTGAAATTATTTGCTGCTCAATTTTTTGGAATTCCTCAGCTCGGAATTGCAAACTATTCCATTTTCGTACATACCTTGTATTTTTTGTTGAACTTTTGTCATCCGGTCACCATTCACAAGAGCAGTAAACAGTTATCGGTTTTGAAGTCTGAAGCTTTCAAGCTGTCACGGATGAGGCTGCTAATGTCGCTATGAAGCGCCAATTAAGCTTATATCATGAATAAATTATTCGTATGTGATTGGTTAATGAAAGTGACTGGCTCATTCCGCTTATGAAAAAGTTATGAGACCTGCCAACTTACGGGACATTTGCGATAATATCTCATTGCACTGTACATTTCAAAAGGCATTTGTTTATACCCTTCTTTGTCGCCTCAAGTGGGCTTTATTCTTCTGTAAATTCGGTGGAAAGGCCGGCTATACCAGTCTAAGTGAACAGAAGATAATAATAATTATCTAGTGTAAGTGTTTTTTTGGCAGCAAGAGAAGCGGATCGTCCTCTCTAGCTGATATTTATGGAATCTTCTCGAGGATACATGCGTGGATCGCGTTCAGCCTTGAAGGTTAAAAATCCTTTCATACACGAAGGGTGCCGTTGAATGATAGTTCTTCCATAACTCACACCTGACTGTCACCATTCACGTCACCATATTGACGATTGCATATTTAATCTGACATTGTATAACCACTATAATTATTCTTGGCATATGAAGGTAGGCAGTTTTCTTCGCCTCTGGCTCGTGCTTTTGTTTTATCAGTTCTGTGCTTTTATTCTCGAACAGAACGAACTGACGGATCGAGGAATGTTAAAACTGCATGTTCCTGTGTATTGATGAAGGATGAATATCTCTATGTGGGGGACTGACTTTCCGTATAAATAATTCAAAAAGAAAAAACACTTTTTTTCCCGGCTGAGCATAGTTTATTGACAACACAGCCCTGACAACAAATAGAACACAAAGAACACAAAGTTTCTTTTGTGGTAGAATAATTTAAGCCTACCTGTTTCACCTGTCAAAATTATGACCATTGCTGCGTCAAAGGTTGTGAAAAATGGACATGGTAAGTGGTTCTCTTTGGTAACGCAAAAACGATTTTATTACAATTAGGTTTTAATTACGTTTTATTTTTTCAGCTTCGAGTTCAAGGTGAACCCTGAAGGCTTTTTTTAAACGAGAGGCTTTTAATAGTTTAAAAGGGCGACGTGATGGTTGTGCTTGCTGAAAAGTTCTGCTTTAATCTTTCGAGTTCGTCGTTTGTAATCGGTGTTAATCTTCTCCATCGGTCCTTAACCATCCCTATTCCTCTATGGTGTATTATTATCTCTGTGGTGTTTTTCTATCTTAGTAAGCTACTATTTTCAGGTTTTTGTGCGTGGCCAAACTGACACAAAATACCCTGACTGAGATCCTGTAAATAGGGTTACGAAAACTGATGTCTTGGAATACTGATTAACATTGACATTTCACAAGGGCTGGTTTGGTTACCGTTCACGTTCGATTCCACATTAAGGCAGTTTTTTAAGGAAAACTTTACATAACAAGGCCATGAACCAACAGAGACATTTCATGACGTTTAATATAATGTAACAATAACCGAAACGAGGTTAGCTCTTAACACTCGTCTCCGGTTTTCTCGCGTTTACTTGTTGATATAGCTTTCCTTTTGTAGTTTGGGTGACACTGTATTAGAGGCTATGTTCACATTTATTGTCCTAGCACGGTGCCAGAGTACAATTCTCGCTGGGCAATAATGTGAACACATTTTTTTTCCAAGTACTCACACCAGAATGCAGACACAGTACCCAGGTGTCCATCTTGTACTCTGGTACTAGATGTTTCTTGGGGCGCGTTCGTTTGGGATCAATCCGGAATAAGAATAATTGGAATAGTGCGAGTAAGCGTTTGTTTGGGAGCTATTCTTATTCCGGAATACCTGGATTTCCATTCCATCTCAGTCTTCTGCTCCCAGCAGGAGCAGAATAGCCAGAATATATTCCGGAATATATTCTTTTCCGGAATATCCCAAACAAACGCGCCCCATTGGATACTTGGAAAACCACTCTGAATGCAACACCATTTTGTGTCGTTGCCCAGGCGCCAGTACTTGAAGTCATTTACAAAAGCGTTGACGAGTTTGGTTTAGTTTTAGTGTTTTTCTACAGGTACGTTTTAGGCTAAAAAAGATTGTCTCGATGTTGCTCTGAACGACCAAAACGAATGTGTGGCTGTTTGTTTAACTAATCGAATAAAAAACAAAATCAGATGCGATTTGATTCACGCGCTGATGTCAATGCTTGAGAAATCACTCAAAGGGTTGCAACGTTGCCGAGCGGGGAAGAACAAACATTGGGTAGTTGGTTTCAACAGTCCTGATTGGCTGAACACAGTCACCAGTTGATTGGCTAGATGACACTTAGAGGTTGGACAGAGCTCAGAAATAATAAAAAAGCCATGCTGTCCCGTTTGCTTGAAGCAAATAAATTGTATTCGATGGACAATAGAAACAGCGCTATAATGAAAAACTGACAGGAAAATAAATTTCAGCGAACAACCAGTGCCATTTTACAACACAAACAACACTCCCTGGATGATTCACTGACAAAATAAAAATATTCTCACAGCTTGTTTGAACTTATCGTTCTTTGTTTTTATTAAAGAACCAAATCAATCTCAATAATTCTTGAACAATAATGTGAATTTAACTCCCCCAGAGCTCGGTTGAGCGAATGTGGTCGGCCCTTATTCATAGTACGGCTGGGGATTTTTCCAAACTAAATAAAGTTAGATAAATATCATTTTCTATTTTCACCCATTTCATATAATCACCTTTCGAACAGCTATACTTAGGGACTGGTCAAAAAGTACAGGGGGGGGGTGGGCCGGAGCATTTCGCAATGTGGTGGTTAGAAAACAGATGACCCACCCCTTCCATTTGGCACAAAATTGAGTGACCCACCCCTAAAATAAAGGCTGAAAATCACATGACCCACCCCCCCCCCCCCTCTCCCCCCAATAAGACATGACATGATTAAAATGATAAAACACACAGCGGTGATAAACATATTGAAAACTTTCATTTTATAATCTTGACGTTTTATAATCTTGACGTCAAGATTATAAAATGAAAGTTTTCAATATGTTTATCACCGCTGTGTGTTTTATCTTTTTAATCAAGTTACGATGGCAGAAGACCAAGAGTTTATAAGACATGACATATTTGGCTGCGTAATCCGAAAAAAAACACATTTTGTGGATGAAATTGTAATGTTCTTCACGTTTTAGATTTATTTCCTAACAACAATGCAAAATTATGCAAAAATTATATTGTTTTCCATTACCCTTGCAACTTTAAGTCATGACTGTAAACTCTAAGAAAACTTGACCTTTTACTTTTCACACTAGGCCTCAAGGCACGTAGAACAGTGATCCATGTAGAAAACGGCTGTAGTGAGTCCTGGGAGTAATATAGCCAGACAGCTCCCAGATCCTTGTGCATGTGTCCCGTATCCTTGGGAAAAAATAGCATGTAGACCCAACATCATATCAACTCTTCGGTTTTCGTCCATCGTATCTTGATTAAAAATACATCACCACTGTTTGTGTTATAGTTTTAATCATGTAGACACAAGTTGGCCATTTGGTGTTCTTGTATACCAGCATGTCAACCGAGTGCAGTATTTTGATTATTTCTGTCCTGGGACTACTTGCTCAATCCGTTAGCTTTTGTACAGATTTTACAATACATAAGTTACCATCTCTTATTTGTACACCAGCCAAGTGTACTTTTTCAAATCCGGCTTGAAAAGTTTTTGTCCTTTGTAACTGAAAAGATTTTATTTTATAATACAATAAAAGGAAGTGACACACTCCAACACCAACCCACAGTCTGTCAAGTTCTTTACGCATAGCCAACAGCTCCCACATGTGTTGTGTGGAGTTGGGGCTTTAATAAAGGGGTGCTTTGCTGTCTATGGCTGCCACTACCTGAGTGATATGGCTGTGCGCATGCCAGATCGTGGGTTGGTGTTTGAGTGTGTCACTTGCTTTTATTTGTGCAAAAAGAGTTACCTTTGTTGTAGATTGTGTCAAATGTGTGCCAATTCCCATAAAAAAAAACACGATGACCCACCCCTGTGGGTAGCTGAAAATTGCATGACCCACCCCTTACCAAGGGTTCAAAAACTGATGACCCACCCCCTCTCTGCTCCGGCGCCACCCCCCCCCCCCAATACTTTTTGACCAGTCCCTTATGAAAAGCCATGCATACACGACAAAAATGAACTCAGAAAACCGCAGCCTCTTAAGTAGAACTTGTAGAATTAGTAATAGAATATTTTCGCCTTCACGTGTAGTTAGGAAATTTGCATTTTATTATTTATGTTGACAATACTCGGATTGAATACCTGTCGCAAATAATGTGTTATAGTTTTATGTAAGGAATTTTGTACCTTAAGATTAGGTCAAAATAAAACAATTAGATTTTGTTGCCAGTGTGGCGCACTCACAGATGACTGATCCGTTGTGAGGTTGGTTTGATAATAGGTGATTCATTTAACGTGCACTACGTGACGCCTGCGAAATAAGTTTAAATGGAACAGATCGGTCAAAAACACCTTTTTGAATGTCATTTGGTAGATATAGGTGTTGGCATGGAAACATTGTCCCTAATGGCAGCGAAAACAATGACTTAGCGGAAGAGGGAAATGCAAAATAAGTTTTAAAAAAATACACCTGCTGTATGTGCGCGTTACCAAGAAATTGAAATATAACACACTGAACACCTTGTTTGCCAAGCTCAAAACGATAGTCATAACTTTGTCGCGCTTGTGCTAAAATGGCGGCGCTTAGCTCGGCTATCAGAGAGAAGAGGTTTACTCAAGTGAAGTTGCTCCTTGATATCGGGGTTGGTATCAACAGGAGGGATTCCGACCTGAGGACGGCCCTAATGCAGCTTTGCTTTTTAGAGGACGAAGCTAAAGCGGCGAAGTACGCAAAAATACTCCTCCAGCGTGGAGCAAAGGTTGGTTTAAAAGACAAAACTGGACTTACTGCTCTTTCGCACGCTTGTAAGCGCGGGCAGGAGCAATTAGTTTCGATCATGCTTGAGGAAGCGAGCGATTTTGATCTAAACTCACAAGATAATCAAGGAAATACAGCGCTGCATTACGCCGCAATGTCCGGGAACTTCGTGGTCTTAAATCTTCTCCTCAGCAAGTTAAAACGATTTAAATTGAGTGTAGACACGTTGAACAAAAAAGGAGAAACTCCTTTGATCGCTGCATCGAAATCGGGGAATTTCTTTTGCGCGCGAATTCTCATATCAGAAGGTAAAGCTTCAAAAGGAGCTCGGGACTTTGTTGAATTCAAAACAGCCGACGAGTGGGGAAGGACTAAAGAAAGTCTTCGATCGGCATCGAAATCGCCTCTTTTCCGCGCCATGCAGCTCCCGCCTCGTTCGTCGATAGATTCTACAAGCAGAGGTTCGCTAAATAATCCTTTATCATCAAAAAAGAGCAATGATAGGCCGAACACCGCTCCGGGGAACCTTTTAAGTCAAACAAACGAGAAAAGTCACCGGGAAAATCTTAGAGATCTCTTTCGAGTGTACGAAGGACACGTCTCCAGCGCGTTTCGCCGCGGCGTCAAACCCAAACCAATTATGATCACGGAATCAATTTCCAGTCTCACCGAGAGTATAGACAATGAACTTGATGATGTGTGCGAGCTGCCTTCATTGGCGGTGTCGCCGATATCTGGACAGATTTCCCGCCGCTTTAGCATCAGCAGAGCGAGCAAGTTGGCTGTCGCTACCAGCGCAGTTTTTAGACGCGCCTCCGTAGCAACCGTATCGATGGTTACTACAAGTAAACCATTACAAAGACGAGGATCTCAGTCGTTTGGTGCGGCTACTGGCAGAAGACTTTCTCAATCAATTCCAGCGTCACCGAGAATCCGAAGGGGCTCAATGAACGTT
>JAHPZR010022714.1:100000-130000 GCA_019787425.1 Platygyra sinensis | reverse complement strand
ATTGCCATGTGCGATCCATGGTTAGCGAAGACTTGTTCAGATACGGTTCAGCTGTGCAATAAAGAATTGAAATATCGGCATTGTAAAGTTTGAAAACGGCTGAGTTATCACAACAAAGCACAAGAATGAACTGATACTAACCAGTTAGATGTTTTGACTTTCCTTTGGCGCCTATACTCTGGGTGATGAGTAGAAAATGCAGCGTATGGGTCGGTGTTTCTCGAAGATAACTTCTGGTTTTAGTGGCTTACTTAAACTATATTTTAAGAGAACGACAATACTTGAATTGTGCTTCAGAAAATAAAGCAAATCTGACGGTTAACAAATTGGCTTACTGATCACAGTCATTACCAGCAAATCCAGGCTGAATTATTACTGAAACAAGCAAACAAAACACTACCTGAAGAAATAACAATTCTAGGTTTTCGAGATAATCCAGCGATTGATAGTAACCCAGGAAACAAAATGTATTTTAAAAGAATGAATCTCAACTTACCTTCAAAAACCGTGACGTCACTAACGATCGATCCACCACAAAGGTTTTCGTTCTTTTCCTACAGAGCAGAGTTTCTTTCTAAACCTTTTAACGTGACCTCGAAAAGAACAACTTTAGGTGTAAAATCTGCGAGATTTTAACCTTGTGTACATTTAGCAAGTTTTTTCGAAGTTTATTGGATATATTGTAACTTTTTTGCTGTCCTGTTAAATGTTTACACTTGTCAAAAATAAGGCTTTCCTGAGTGAATTCTATTTGCTAGCTGGCAGACTCTTTTGTTTAGTTTAACCTTTACTTACTAACTTACTTTATCCTATTCGTCCTCTATGTGACGTAAGGTAACAACAAATCATTTTCATTTGTCCTTATTTGGTGTAAGATGATGTACCTCACCCAAAGCAAGTTTTACCTCACTGAGCTCAGAACTGAGAACAACTTTAGGTGTAAAATCTGCGAGATTTCAACCTTGTGTACGTTTAGCAAGTTTTTTTCAAAGTTTATTAGACACAATGTAACTTTTTTTGTTGTCTTATGAAATGTTTACACTTGTCAAAAATAAAGCTTTTTGCTCAGTGAATTCTATTTGCTAGCTGACAGATTCTTTTGTTTAGTTTCACCTTTACTTACTAACTTGCTTTATCCTATTCATCCTCTATGTGACATAAGATAACAACAAATCATTTTTATTTGTCCCTATTTGGTGTAAGATGATGTACCTCACCCAAAGCAAGTTTTACCTCACTGAGGTCAGCCATGAAAGTTTGGTGCCAAGTGGTTTTGTTTATTTTTTCTTTAGGGGTACAAATGAGACAACTGGGTGTAGTCAACGAAGCCGGGGGGTGAAACTCTACCTTCTCCAGTTCAATGCACCCCTCCCCTCTTTTTTTGCTGGACGAAGAGCTCTTGACTCAAGCTAGACACGACATTTGGTTTCGATTCTTTAACCTTCCCAGGTGCAAAGGTTCTTTAAATTTTAACTTCTTCTCTGTACTTACAACGAAATCACTGATCCCATAAGGCCTGAGGTAAAGGGAAATATTATTAATCAACATTCTAATCATTACACAGTTTGTCATGTTATATGTTGTCACATTTCTTTATTGTAATGCCACAAATGCAGTGAGGTTTTTTTTTGGGGGGGGAGGGGAGGGGAGGGGAGGGCGCTCTGCTGTTTCCAAGATTCAGTGAGGGGAAGCAGTAGAACTACTTAAGGACGTTCGCGCCCAAAAACTTCCCACGTACAGATTTTTTTAAAACTTTGACTGCAGGTAGAAAATGTTAAGATTAGATGAAAAACGTAAAAAGAAATGGGGGTCACCGAACTCGTTTTGAAGATAAGGCGCATCACAGATCATAGCATTTCTAGGATTTCCAGCCACTGAGGCGATTCTGGCCGGATTCATTACTATCAGCATATATTTAAGTTGAAGAATCATATCTAAGTTATGTGTGTTTAACACAGTATATATAGGCCTATTTGATAGATCTTTGCTACATATGCCATTAAATCAGCTAGAATTAGCCTTTAAAAAATACAACTTCTAAGTTACACACACCTGTATCCATGTACCAATTCGACCCTAATTGAATAGTTTATGAGAAATAATTAAAACTTCCCACGTACAGATTTTTTTTTTTTTTAGTATAATGGAAAGATTCAGAAAAGGAAGTGATCTGCCGAAAAAAAAGTGGAGGTCACCGAGCATCCAACAAAAATATTCGCACACAAAGTTAACGCAAAGGTCATCAGCTCTATATTTTGTTGAGTTTTCGACTCGGTGCGCGCGCTTGAAAATGACGTGGCACGCGCGTGACCAATGAATAGCGTGCGCACTAGAGATGCGCAGTTGCAATGGGCGCGAACGTCCTTAAAATTCAGATATTCCACGTCTTTATCTTTACCACGTGCTCTCGTGGTTCAAGTCGTATCTATACCAGCGCTCCCAGTCAGTGTCGATCAATGGTCATACATCTAAAAAGTTTGAAGTGAAATGTGGTGTCCCTCAAGGTTCCTGCCTAGGTCCTCTTCTCTTTGTTCTTTACGCCAGCAAGCTCTTTACTATCATTGAGCGACACCTCCCCCAAGTCCATGCGTACGCCGATGATACCCAGCTCTATGTTGCGTTTAAACCCGATCCCGAACATGCCGCCAACGCAGTAGCAGCCATGGAAGCGTGTATCAACGACATAAGGAAGTGGATGCTGGCTGATCGTTTGAAGATAAATGATGACAAAACGGAATTTTTAGTTATTGGGACTAGGCAGCAACTGGCGAAAGTCAACATTGATTCGATAAATGTGGGAACGGTGGAAGTTTCCTCGTCTTCTGAAGTCAAGAACCTCGGATGCTGGCTTGATAATCAGCTCAAACTAAACAGCCACATCAATCGCCTATGCAAATCTGCCTTCTTTCACTTGTATAACATAAGAAAAATTAGGAAATTCCTCAGTCGTGAAACTACGCAGATCTTGGTCAATGCCCTTGTCACGAGTCGCTTGGACTATTGTAACAGTATACTATATGGTCTACCAGCCACTGAACTTTACAAACTCCAACGGGTACAAAATTCAGCTGCAAGACTTATTTGTAACGTAGGGCGTTTCGATCACATTTCCCCCTCCCTTAAAATGTTACATTGGTTACCCATTAAATTTCGTATTCAGTTCAAGATACTGCTCATTACTTTTAAGGCAATCCATGGTCTTGCACCAGCGTATTTAATTGAATTGATTACCCTAAGGACTCAGTGTACATATAATCTTAGATCTACTAATGAGCTTCTTCTTCAGCCTCCTCGAGTAAAAACTCTAAAGACATTAGGTGATCGTAGCTTTGTAGCGGCTGCACCAGCTTTATGGAATAAATTACCACGTGCAGTCCGCCATTCTCAAAACGTACAAACATTCAAGAAAGCCCTTAAGACTCATTTATTTCGGAAAGCTTATAATCTATAGAACATCTGATCAAGTATGAATTTATAGTTAATATTATGCAATTTTATAGTTGGAATATTAATTAGCTTTAGATTTTCCCATTTTTATGTAACTGATTTGACTGTAAATAGTAGAATTCTAGTTTTTGTCATTGTAAAGCGCACGAGAGCATTTTCTTATGTATCGTGCGCTATAGAAGCAATAAAATTATTATTATTATTATTATCTCCCTCTCTCCAACCTCCCTGCATCCTCAGTACGTACTGTATATCTGGAGCCCATTACTAGGACCGTGCAACTCCCAAAATAAGCCAATGCAACGGCGGCATTTTTGCAGACCAGTCTATTTTTAGATATTTTTCCCACGAAATAGTTCAGTTGCAGTCTACATGAGCACGCGTCGGTAAGGAAAAACAATTGCCAGATTTCATACCGTGAGGGCCTGGGTATGAGTCCGTCTATTATGGGATTCGACATCACAAGACCATATATTCAGAAAGAGCACACCGAGCTTTACAGAATCCTCAAGTTTCGTGTTAATTGGGCCAATATTGAACAAGATACAGCCATTCAAAAACTTCAAAATTTACTAACAAATGTACGGATTGCCGGACACTTGTCCGGAAATCCATACATTTCTTTGCAAATTTTGAAGTTTTTGAATGGCAATATCTTGTTCAATATTGGCCCAATTAACAGGAAACTTAAGATTTTGTAAAGCTCGGTGTGCTCTTTCTGAATATATGGGTCTTGTGTTGTTCATCCAATAATACACGGACTCATACCCAGGCCCCCACCGTATGAAATCAGGCAATGCGGCCTCACGTGAATATGTCGATATCATGTCGACATGTCAACATTATTCCGTGTTTGTTATTGCAATTGGCCACTGAGTTTCCTATGGGGATCTGAATTCGAGATAAATTCAAAATAAAAATAGATATCGGTCTGTGAAAATGCCGTGATAGGAATATATGGGGTAGTTGCAGGCTCCCAATGATGAGCTCCTGTGGATATCCAATCTACCAACTGAATTAGCAATATAACCACGCATCTAAACATTCAGTGGCTGCATGTTACATAAAATTCCAGAACGTAAGCTAGCGTAACAGTAGTTCGTCGATAAATTTTATTGCTAAATAAACCGCTCAGGTCCCGGGGTTAAAACAGAATCAAAATATTCTCAATACGCACAGCTTTATGAACTTTTAGCTGTTAAATACCGTTTCTCCGTAAAGCTCAGTCATGTCAGAGAAACACAGAAGCTAATTTTTTTCTTTTCGGGAACTAACGTAAAGGCAACTCTACTATAGCGTCATTCAACAATGTCGCTAAAAGTGAAAATCTTATTGAAGAATGTTCTAATGGTGTTCCAGAGGTGACATCCGATTTAATCGGATCCATTTTCGACTTGCTTTTACATCTGTTTCAAACCAATCGTGGTGCACAAATGAGTTTTTCTTGCACGCTCTTTATCTTGTAAATCAAATTCATTTCCATATTAAAGCATGTGCACTATGCGCGACTCATTTTGAAAACGAGGTAAAAGGCAACTCGGAAATGGCTTATTAGGGCATTTTACTTAGGGCGCGTTCGTTTGGGATCAATCCAGAAGAAGAATAATTGGAATAATGTGAGTAAGCGTTTGTTTGGGAGCTATTCTCATTCCGGAATACCTGGGTTTCCATTCCGGCTATTCTGCTCCCAGGAGCAGAATAGCCGGAATATATTCCGGAATATATTCTTATTCCGGAATATCCCAAACGAACGCGCCCTAAAATGCCTAAATGAACTAATCAGAACTCGATATTGACTGACATATCACGTGTGCCCCTCGTGATAAGATTGTTCTCACTAGTAAAGGCGATTAGTATGTGATTTTTAACCAACGTTATAAACACAAATTAAAAGTACATTTCACAGTCAGTTCCAAACACACGTCCAAACTGCTCATGCTGGCATACATCTGTAGATGTAGCTGTTATAACGTGTTTCACTGTACAGGCAATAACAGTCCAATCCGCATTCACAATCACTATGGACATCGTCATATCTGCCAGAACTGTCCACCACTCGGCAAATTGCGTTATCACAAACAGCGTCACACTGGGGAAAATAATAATAAAATCAAACCAAAAATTAGTATTGAAAAGTTTACTAGACTAGTCTAATAATGTCTTCTAGCCTAATAAATTACTGAGGTTAGTCAAGTCACCACGGTATCACTAGCTAGTGAAATTGCTAGTATTTATGATAAGGTTACAATCCTGTTACAAGTAGTATTCAATTTAAAGCCTAGTTGAAACATTATACATTATTCGTCTAATAAAATTTCTGGTCGAATGAAACTTCACTTTTTTAACATGACAATGACACATGCAAACAACCTGAACAATTGCCGGTTTTCATGTAACGTTGTAATACTCCAAATTACCTATATATTTAAAGTCTGGGCTATTTCCAGCAACTCAAAAAGTTTTGAAACTTATTTGGGTTTTGGCTATAATTTAAGGTTCCATGGTGCTGCTTCCGGATCAGTTGAGAACCAAACGCTCAGCGCTTTAACTTTAATTTAGAACATATTACATTTCCTCCAGAAATAGATTTTTCATTGCTTCCACAATTTACCCCAATTAATTCAAAGGGCTTCTGTTTTTTTTATCGTTAAATCTTAAACTAGACAGCCCATTAGGGTTTTCTCTAGAATGCGTCGTCTGCATACTAACCTAACTTGATTTTTTTTATTGCTCACGAAGATACCCTTTTAAAAGTAAAATAAAAGCGTTAAAATACTTTTATAAAATGCTTTTATTTTACCAAATTGCCTTGGCTAGCTCTTCAACTAGCAAAATGAGAAAGTAAGGTGAGAGAGGACAGCCTTGTCTTACAAATCTTCGAATTTCAAAGAAATCCCTCGCGCAAGCGGCAATGATCAAAGCACACCTTTAATTTCCGGGATGCAATAAATAAGATTCAGCCACTTTAATAAGATGCACTGCCAAAACCAGAATAATGAAGGTTTTTTTAAAGGAAAGACCATTCTATCGTGTCAAACGCGTTTTCAAAGTAATCCTGATATATTTTTCTCTTAAGCATAAAAATGACACTACCCATAAGGTTAATGTTTTCTCCAAAAAGTCTACCTGTCATAAAACCAGTAGAGGGGGTGAGTTTCTAAAGAAACTATGGTGCTGCGTCGGTGGGAGTATTACAGGATAATTTGGTTTATCGACTGAGTTGATAATGTGAATTAGCCACCGTAAAGAGATTCGAAAGCTGACGTTTCGAGCGCTAGCCCTTCGTCGGAGCCATTCGCTCCGACGAAGGGCTAGCGCTCGAAACGTCAGCTTTCGAATCTCTTTACGGTGGCTAATTCACATTATCAACTCAGTTGATAAACCAAATTATCCTTTCATAAAACCAGTCTGGTCGTAATTGATAAGATTAGGGAGAGAAGATATGATGGCAAGCGATAAGCAATTGACTTTGCCACTAATTTGCAGTCGAAGTGCAGGAGGTTACGGCCACCTTAAATTTTCGAAAATTTAAGGTAGCTCTGAACCCCATGTACAGAATTTTTTAAAACTTTGCCAAAAGTTGCTCTTATCATGTTCATCAAAAGTTGATAAGATTAAAAAAATTCACCTTGCCGTTTTTGAATTTAAGCACCTAAAGCTGTAATTTAGGGTGTTTTTAGGAGTTCATACTGTTGCTATGGTAACCTATTAGGTCGCGAAAATGATAACAACGTGTTCACCATTGATGGAACAGTGATTTGATACCATGGTTGTAGCATCAAGTGATAAGGACTGGTTATAGTGACCCGTCCAAATATAAGTGCTAGAAACTGTTTTGAGTCACCAGTAACAGTTCTTGTACTAAAAGTGGTATTAATTTCAATGTGTCAGAGCTCTAGTGTATTAACCTTTCACAACATGGCGTCTTCAGGCAAAGCTCTATAAATTTGGGTGAAGCACGTCTCCGAACCGAATAACTCGCGCATGAAAAACCGCAATGACCTAAATCTTGTAATCATCTGTCACGTCCCAGATCGGGCCTGACTTTCTTATTGAATGGTGACGATTTTTATTTTTGATGAAAACTATCATTACATAGTCGTAAACAGGCATCACCTGTTTTGACTGTGCTTCGATTATAGTGTCTCTTGCTGTAATCATGTATCTTTTCCATAATAAACGATATCACACTTACACTTACCCATGCGAAGATCATGGGAGGCGTTTGAACCACTCTCTTTCTGAACTGATTGGGCGCACGTTTGAACGAATAAATACCGTGCACTTCATCTGTAACCAAGACAGACAGCAATACGAGTAAAAGAACCTGGAAAGCTCTGCGAGACATCGTTACTGCAAAGAAAAAAATAGCGATTCACTCTTAAATACCCAGCAGAAGATTCTTAGTTTTCCAAACTGAAACACACCTCTGGGTCAAAGTCACCTTGAACTCAAAACAAGAAGAATGCACCCAGCAGTCAGACCCAACGTTTCTTTTTTTTTATTGACAAAAAACAGCAAAAATTATTAAGTAAAAAAAGCAAATGTTGATTGTTATGCACAAAATATGTCACAGAGAGAACACAAGTTTTGTTATTCACTAGTTTCGTCTTGTATTAAATTTTCAGCTTACAACTTTGTTTAATTGCTGGGTTTTTTTTACTTCATTTACAGACTTCTTGCTAATATCATTCACGCTTTGCTAATTCAGACTGTTGCAAAGTAACAGGCAACACAACCGGAAGTGACCTGGTTTCCGTTTCCAACAGGGCCGTCGGCATTCTAATGATCCTATGCAGCCAGGCCTGGAACTTCCGTTTTCGCGCCATTTTCGTACATATACATGTGGTGGACTGGGTCAAGAAGGATAATATCTATCTTTTTCTTTCGTGATCATCGTTTACGTATCAATACAAAGTCAAAACAAATGGTGATCTTGTAGAGCCATCTTCAAAAATGCGAACTTATGGAGATCGATCGTTTGCATTATGTGCCCCTAGATTGTGGAACTCTTTGCCTCTTTCAATACGTAGGAGTTCATCTGTTGACATTTTTAAAAATAGTTTAAAACTCATCTTTTTAAAATGTTTGTTAGTGAATGTTTGTAAATGTAGTTTGTTTAAAATTCATTTTTATTTGCTGTAAAGCGCCACGGACAATTTATTGGAGTTGTGCGCTATAGAAATTTATTATTATATTATAATATCAGATTAGGGTGGCTTCAAAAAGAGAGCTGGGGCCCAGGAAAAGTTTAAATTTCGGGGTAGAGAGGTATGTACGCCTGAAACTTCTTGTGTGAAGGGAACCTATGTTGATATTAAGAATACATGCATAAGACAGCTCTGAAGTCATAAGGTTTCAGATTTTGCTGCGGCTTTTCTGGTGCGAAAACTTTTCAGGACCGTCGAGAAACGGGCCCACCTAGCCCTATAACTGCCTTGATCTGACAGCCGGATTGAACCATATACCAGGATCGGTTTGACAGGTTATAAGTCATTTTCCAACTTCCTCTAAAACAACATGTTATTAAAATATCTGCACATATCCAATTAAAAGTGTGTAGTTACCTCAAATCACGAAAACGTTGCTAACCCTTCACAACACGCTCTTGCAGCCGGGAGACTGAGGGTATACGGTTTTCTTAATTCAGTCTTTTGTGGGTGGGCAAAATCATTAAGTCGAAGTTTCAATTTGCAAGCGATTCAACCCGCCAATAAAGGGTGTTTCTGTCTCTCTTTAAGAGATACTTCACAAATTCGCAACACTTGAGTTGATTTTCAACGGAAGTTATTAAAACGTAAGCTTGTTATCTAAATCATACAAACGCAATGTTTAGTCGTTACGAACCTTTATAATTTATGTTTTTCAACCGATAAACGACTTTTGATCGAATAAAGATTGTGCTCATTGCGGTATCGTTTTATTGTCCGAGTTTATATAGTAGTTTAGATACATCGTATCTTTTGTTTGAACGGTTCGATGATAATTAAGATTGGCTTCATAATGGCCCACAAATCAAAAGACTGCCGAACAATACAAAACTAGCAGTACCACATTACCTTTAAGTGTTTTGCATTTATGTAATGCCTTTGGTGGAAATAGTTCTGAATTTTCCACATGAGATGTTTAGACTTGTCCGGGCATCTAGATTGGTGAAATTCGCCGGTAGACTTAAGTTACAGCGACAAGACCTACGATATGGACTGACGACCGAAAATTATTGACCGTGAAATCCATATGATAACAAGCTGGATTGCTTTCTTTAAATACAACTACCAAGCTCCGAGGCAAATATAATTCGTTTTCCACGTAGTTTCGAATGCATTGTCGAAAGCGATTTAAGTCAGCCAATGTAGATATAGATATAGACAATTATTTGAACGCCATCGCCACTAATTGCAGTTTTGCGTCACAGGTAGAATAAGCCCGCCAAAAATTTCAAACCTCGTGCCGCTTGAAACAAATTTTCCGTTGTAAATAAGTCATGTCGTACTGTTGCAGTCAATCCTCAACAAAAGCAAAAGTTTTGAGACGAGAAGCCAGAAGATAGAAAAAGACATACGTAAATTTACCTTCCAAGCTAATGAAGAGATATCCCGCTTTATGATGAAGACCTATCAGTGTTGATCTAAAGCGATGTCGCTCTTGCACGGTCTTCCAGCAAACTGAATTCTTGAATTTCCCTCGCTAGTTATTCACCCAGCATGCATGCACTGTGATTGGTAGATGTCGATCATAACGAGAGATCTTATGGCTTATCGACCTCTCTAGGTCTGTGGGAATAAATACCAAATTCATATCTTAATGCTCAACCCTTAACTTGCTTATTTGAGCAATGTTCCGTTCATAGTAAGAGTAAATTAAATCTGATAATCACTTTTGATGACAGGAAGGGAGTGCGGCAAGTAGGTCTTGCAAAAAAAAATTTAAATCGTTATTATGCTGAAAACATCAAGCTTTTTCAACGCAGTGGTCGACCTACCTGTTTTATTCTGGGATTTGACTCGAGGTCAAAGCTAATTTTGTAGTTCGTCGTATCAGTTACACAGATACAATAGAACAATGTAACAGGAAGCTACAGAAGGCTGTCTCTTAGAACTTTGAACTGAACGGAGAGCGCAGATTTCACTAACAACCTTATCTTCAACGTCAGTGTATAAAGAAATAGTTCGGTAGAACCATGCAATGCAATGGATGAAGGTTTATCACATAGATATCTTAAGCTTTAAAATCTTTAATGCCGTTGTAATTTGTTTTTAATAGCTAAAACAGGAAATTCTTCACAGTCTAAAAGCGAATTAATCTGACATCCGAATATGAAAATAGCGCACGTGTCCTCAATCTTTTCATGTGTCAGTGCTGTTCTAAGTTTAATCCAAATATGGACACCGAGGCTGGAAACAATCACAATTTTTCACCTGCACAGTGCCATCCTAAATTCATTATCTTAATAAAAATAACAGCTTCTTTGAGGTATCACTGTAATATCTGTCTATATCTGATAAAATACCAGAATGAATTACAGAACAAATGTTTTTACATTTGCATAAATATTTGCTTTGTAACTTTTACTTGTTTATTACCCAAATTATCGCATTTTTGTGATGATGATAACTGCGTCTAATCTTCTCTTGCTTTCCCTGTTGAGTACATTCTGCTTTCTTGGTGGATCATCAGGTCTTCTTTAGAGACCTAAAGCTATGTTTCAGAAGCGTGTGTGTTCAGAATCTTTTTTTGGCGGGAAGTTGAATCTAGTTATTGACCACATATTATATAACAATTAAAGTTATCTCTTACCATTTCGATTGGTTGTCAGTCTGTACCACATTGTTATCAGTATGCTTGTCAATGAGATCTATTTTTACTTAATGATTGTGAAAATTAACTTACCATCAGTTGAAAAAAAATCTTTGGATCTTTTGGATATTTATAGTATGTTAGCTATCAGTTGTATCACATCCATTCATGATCATTCCTTCATTCCTTCATTCATTCAGGATTCATTCCTTCCTTTCTTTTTTCAGTCCTTCCTTCGATCCTTTCTTTTTTCCTTCCTTCCTTCATTCTTTCCTTCATTCGTTCGTTCGTCCATTCGTTTGTTCGTTCATTCGTTCATTTTGTCATTCGTTCGTTCGTTTGTTCATTCATTCCATCATTCGCTGCTCGTTCATTCCATCATTCGTTCGTTCGTGCGTGCGTTCGTTCATTCATTCATTCCATCATTCGTTCGTTCGTTCGTTCGTTCGTTCGTTCGTTTATTATCAATAGGTCTATTCGTTCAATCATCCTTTCGTTCGTTCGTTCGTTCGTTCCCTCGTTCCAACATTCGTTCGTTCGTTAGTTCATTTTAGTATATACTAAAACAGTGGATAGTGTTAAACGCGCACGCTGATTGGCTCGTCAAACTCCGGATATCCTGTGCTATTTACCTCCGAGCAACTCAAGAGAAAATGGCGTCCCGGTTTACAGCCGTAACAAGTGAAGAAATCATCCAAATTAATTTTTGTGGTGTACATTATCTCACTGTTTTAGTATATACTAAAACAACTATTCACCTCAGTGTCGGTGGCTACCGTTGGATATTTACCTCGCCGCTTCGCGGCTCGGTAAACATCCACCGCTAGCCACCTCCACTTCGGTGAATAGTTGTTAACTATCATTCTTTCGTTCGTTCATTCAATCCTTTCTTCCAGTCCTCCTTCATTTATTTGTCCTTTCGTCCATACAGTTTTATCAGTCACAATCATTGCTTATTTTCTTTCCTTCGTCATATGTTTATTCAGTCAGTGATTTATTCGGTCACACGTTGTCCCTTAAATTAAAGCCTTGTTGTTTTCCTTTCTTCTTTTCTAAAGCCCCGGCCAAAAGATCGCAACATTTGAAGGCAATAAACATGTCACATGTCACATGTGTGCAGTGCACACGTTTGGCCCGCATCCCGTTGGGACATGTTGGGTCAGTTGAAAATCGAACTAGTGCGCATCCGCGGGCGCAACATTGTTACACAAACCTGGCCAAACGACTACAACATCATGCTACTTCCACTAATGTTGCAAGAAAAATTTGGCCATATTCAAATTTTAGCTAACAACACCCAATATGTCGCAACATGTCGCAACATATCGCAATATGTCGCAACATGTCGCGACAGCTAACAGGGTAGGAAAACGTACGTACACAACATGCTGCTCCCAACAATCGGTTGCGCGTTCAGGTGTCTCCCGATGGGATCGTTTGGCCGGGCATTAAGTGTGCAGCCTCTGTTACAATGGTGACAGTGGAATTTTGTCTTCGTCAAGGAACGCCTAGTTAAATTTTAGTCTCGCACTTCAACGAGAAGTCGACGATTCTTTTCTTTGGTGTGTGTATGAATGATTACTATTCTTCACAGGCTTTAATTCGTAAGTCCTTCCTGGTGGAAGAAGAAACCCGTTGAAAACAAGGCACCAACTTCCGGTAGTCGACTGCACCCTCTTCCACTCTACCATGCACTCGCCGCATATTCACACGCTCATTGAGTTACTCAGTTGCTCGGTCACACACCACACCCCCCCCCCCCCCCGGACTTCGGACGCGCTTAATCCTTCACTCACTTAACATGTATTTATTATCAGTGAGAAACTCACTTGTATGTTTCTGTCACTTTCCAGTCCGCAATTATGAAACAATGGTTTGATTTATTACACATTTTATGAAAAAAATACTGTCTTATTTGATGGTAAGAAAATCTTATTTTCACTTCGGAAAACAATAGATTGGAATTTCGGTCATTCATAACTACTGACAAAATACTTGAATCTGATTGGTTCTTGGTTCATCCTGTTTTTCACCGAATTGTTGCTCAAGTTCCATTTAAATAAAAAGTGTCCGATTTCCAAAACAAGTGTTCGAATGTAAAAAATGCGCGTGCCAACCGCGCGTCTTGGTTTCTTCATGTGATTAAATACTCCTCAATTTTTTGAATTTTTCCTTTTATAAACAAGTTGGTCTCATACCACACGACAATTTTGTCAATCACTATTGTTTATTACAATTCGTGGGAGGTTAAAAAATATACAGTCCTTCCTTGTCTTTTCTCTCGCTGGCCTCTTTTTGCGCTCGTCCCCAGTTAACGAGAGCCTGGAACAGACCGTAACCAGGAGGATAATGGGCTCCTGCCGTAACAAATAACGGAAGGTGAAACACTCAGATATACAAACAGAAAAAGAAGATCCGAAAAAGTATATAAAATATATGCACGAAAAAGGTTCCGGACCCCTTACTGCGCGAGCCACCACAAATATCAATCATGAGTTATACATAAGATAACAATAAATAACAATGATAAAGTATAGATTAAGATTAACTAACCTAGAAATGATGATAACAAAATTTACAATAGAGGTCAGTGAATACTATCCTAAAACGTTATGAAATTATTATAAACAAAACTAAATTAGAACTATTACGTACATATCTTTGAAGATAAAAAATAAAGTAATATTCTACGTTGGGTATTGTTATTCATGACACAGATATAAGTAACAGGGAATCATTTTGGCCTAGGACAACCCTAAGACCAAGCGAAATATAGAAGCGGACAGGATCGATCAAGCCCGACTTACTAGTTGGGTGGGAAGGTGGGTCGCAAATCTCTCAGTTCGCTTTCGCGGCCTCGAGTCGATGATGTGAAATGGTACCGCGCTCAAAATTGGCATATTAATGAACCACTCACGCACATAACGATATGATTACGCATCGTGCACACTGCCTCTTGACTTGAACATGTTCTCAGACACGTGCACTTAACATGCCAGAAGTCGCACTCACCTTCTATGGTTTGTTAGAGAGTGCGCACTTGATATAATTATGCATCGCGCACGCACTCGACATAAATTAGGCTGTCACTGTTTCCAAAGTACTTTATAGCAGAACAAAAGTAAGTTAAAGTCTTTTTATTTGTTTTAGAATTTAGCAACACTTTTGCTAAGTACCCTGATGATTATGCCTTACGCGGGCTTGACATGATTATATATCATATTGTGGATATTACTATCCATAATCATATCACACCCACTTAAGGACGGTGCCTTCTTTTGTTAGTGCGCACAAGTTTTGTGCATCACGCAAGGTTTTCCTACTCTACTATGACAAAATCAAGTTTCATATAATGAATCTATAATTAAAGTAGGAACAACAGAATAGTAGCGTATCGCTAACCACTAACTGTTAACGCCTTCCTGCTGAATAGCTACAATCATTGCCATGTTGTTGGCACACGAACACCTTATTTGAGTCGCCCTCCCGCTCCTACCCGTTCAATGTTGTTTACAAATCGTAAAAGCGCCTTAGCAAGGAGTTCGGACAAATTGTGCTTTCCAACATTGAATGGGGGAAAGGGGGTGTATGTGAACCAACGACTTATGACATTGATTGTAGCTGTTATATTATCTGTCCAGAGTTATACTGAAATTATGTTATAAACATGTTCCTATCGATGGCAAGAGCGGTCGCAAAACAAATGGCAAATACATGTTTGACTGACTGGGAAGGTGACAGGAAAAAAAATGTAACGGGCGCCGTAAAAGTTTTCAAAAAAAGAAGTATAACTTTAAAAAAACGCGTGCTTACCCCTACATTTTATGTTATCAAATGGCAGTGGCAAACCTATTCTACACGTGATTAGCCTCTGATTGTAAGCAAAAGGTATTTAGACTGCATGTTAGCTAAACCAGAGGCAGGTTGTCGGAGACCGTAAAAGTGCTGTTGCACCGATTTTGTTATAGAAACATACCAAAAATAGCTTTTGAGTTACCATTTACCATGCAATTTTAAGATCATGTCTTTATGAGTGCTTTTGCTTTTCGGTATGTTAAGGCAATTCCGAAGGAAATCTTTGAAGAAATGTCCATTTCTTCCTTTTTCAGAAAAATGCTGGTGTCAGTATTTTGTTGAGATTTCAGGCTAATTATCTAAAAAAAAATGCGTGGCTACCCCCATTTTCCTTTGTGGATTTCAATAGTCCTTGTAAAGATCTGGGGAGGCGCGGTGCCCTCATGGTTAGCGCGCTCGACACCGGAGCGAGCGCTCCGGGTTCGAGCCCTGGCCGGGGACATTGTGTTGTGTTCTTGGGCAAGACACTTTATTCGCACGGTGCCTCTCTCCACCCAGGTGTATAAATTGGTACCGGCGAATTTAATGCTGGGGGTAACCCTGCGATGGACTAGCATCCCATCTAGGGGGAGTAGGAATGCTCCCAGTCGCCTCGTGCTACAAAAACCGGGATAAGCTCCGCCCTGATGGGCCACTTGGCCCGAATGCAGACTTTTTTTTACCTTTGCAAAGATCTACATTTTCCGCTTCATGGCCCTAACCTGGCACAAAAACTTTTGTATTTAGTAGTCACCGTTCTTAACACGATTCTAGATCGCATGCGTACTGTACCCAGATATCACTCTGTCCGTTACCATTATTATCATGATTTCGTTATAATGGTGGCCATACCTATCTTGCAGGAAAACTTGCTTAGAAATATTTGTTGCCTTGCGTCTCTACATAACAGAAATCTCCAGTTTGATTCTCTTTCAAATGTTAGCGAACGGTGAAGTGCCCGCAGGTAGACAAAAGCTTAACGTTTGCCGCTCACATACTCAGTGGAAGAAAAACCAGAGGCGGGTTGTTGACCACGGCTGTGATTTTGTTAAGTTCACGCACTAGAACTTAGATTTCCTGGAAAGAAATTTGATATGTTCATTTAATGGCTTAAAACAACTGAAAGAAAAAACAAACATTTGGCTTCCCAAACTTAGCCTGCGTTGCAGCGGGACGTGTCACGAAATCCCGGTATAGTCCGTCTATACCGGCGGTTTTGTCGGTCTGCGACGCAGCTGGCTACCAAAACTGTCAGTCAAACATTTGCTCTGAAGTAACCATGCAGCTTTGCTGTTGTCGATGATTAAAGCTGATCATAACACATTTTAAAAACGTGGTTGGTAAGTGGATGGCTTCGACCCTGTTTTAAGAGACGGTTATGTTTACGCCCCAAGTGTTGCTTAATATCACCGAATGGTATTTGGCAAAGGTGGGGTAAGGTAAGGTAAAGCGGATCTTATCCCGGTATCTGTAGCATGAAGCTACTTGCAGGTGACTAGGAAAGTTTTTCTCTCCCTGGATGTCATGCTAGTCCATCCACTGTAGGGTTACCTCCAGCATTAAATACTGCGGTACCCATTTGTACATCTGGGGGAGAGAGGCACCGTGAGAGTTAAGTGTGTGGAACGACACATGCACAATGTCCTCGAATAAGGCTCGAACCAGGACCGCTCGATCCAGAGGCGAGCGCACTAGCCATGAGGCCGCCCGCCTCCTCCTCTGTGCCCGTGTAGATGGCGGGATTTCGCGTGCGAGTACTTTTGTTTTTGCGGCGACTGGTGCGCGACGCGAGAGAAGAATTTCCTCGTGAATTTTTTCCCCGCAAGAGAATAAAATAACTGATCTGCCGCTAACAAAAATATTTCAGCTGCGCATGCTATCTCTCCATCCCATTACTCTCCGACTGCTTCTTCAAAATCGTGTCTGGAAGTCAGACATATTTTAAATAACGAACCTTAACGTTTACTAATTTAATAAACGGTTAACCTTCACCGTGATGTCTTGATTATTCTATCACACAAATCCGACAAGAGCTAGTGTTAACAGTATTACAATTAAATTATCAAGATGAATTTTAAATCCAGGAATGACAGAGGCGATGGAACGTTTTGAGACAAGCCAAGCTCAAACATCTGCTAGTATTTTCAACTGATAAAATTTTCCGCGTTGTTCGTTTACCCAAAAAATTATCTTTGCGATTTTACAGTGTTTAATGTGCCGTTATAGACTTCTCACAATGCAGGAGGAGGTAGTCGTTTGATCCAGCTTCACGGTGCTTCTAAGGCAGGTTTGTAGTCTTCGTAGGGTAGAAAATGTGAGTTCAGAAGTCACCGGATCACCGATGCTGTTAAAAAGGTCCTACAAATATCAATTCGCCGAGCGCGAGCATGATGAAAGTATTTGTGAAGAGATCACGAAACGAATAGTTTGTCAAACCAATTTTATGCCGCCGAAAACTTTAGGGGAGGGGGGGGGGGGACTGAGGCCAAACATTTTTGTTTTGCGGGGTGCTGCATCCTCCTGTGCCTCCCTACTTCGCCCCACTATGAATGAGGAAAGTAGTAAGTAGGACAGAGGGAGTATCTCTAGCTTTCTTTGTTTAAGGTATCATATTAATACGTTCTTTAATGAGGGCGCGTTATTTCAGACACCAAAGCAAACAAAAATTGTTTTTATAGTCAAAACCTAATTAAAGCCCTCTTGTGGTTAATCAATCACTGCGCTTCTAATTTAGCACAATCCGATTTATTCAGTTTTAGCAAAGTACTTCAAAAAAACGATAAGTTAGCAATAGAGCGTCCAGCACATTCGAGGCAGACGGGATTAACATAGTGAGAATGATTGAGGGTATTAATCTTTGCTCTCTAGACAGGTATTGCGGTATTATAATTAAAATGAGAAAGGGCAAAACCTGAGCTTTGTCATTGGTCTAGACGGTAAAAGACTGGGTCTTCTGGGCGGAAATACCGATCAAACCCCATCCGCCATGTGGCTCATCCTCAAATATTAAAACATCACAAAAAATATCATACATTATCGATATCATAGATACCAATTAACCTTGGGCATCTCAAAATGCTACTGAGGAAATTATATGGAACTAAACATTTTTGGTAAAAATGAGATTACGATTATTTAAGTTCTTCATCTCGGGCGTTTCAAAACATTTTAATTCTTATTTTTCGCGCCACTAGTCAAGATGGATACAATGATTCTGTTTTCTTTTTCCTGTGTACAGTTTACTTTTGTCTGCTAACAAGCATTGGATCATGGAGGGATGTGGTTAAAAGAAAGTGGGCGTTTAAAGAAGATAACGGTATCATAAACTATTCTGTTCAGTAGATAAATTATTAAGACACAGCCTTCCCCTGGGAAGGAGGGAGAGAAACAAGGACGTGACGTCACCATAACGCTGTTGGAGACTCGAGGGTTTGGGATTCTTATGTGAATTGTTTAGTTGGATCGGCTTGTTTTCAACTGGAAGACTGGTGACTTTTATCCACGTGAAATCATTTTACCGTAAAATAGACAAGGCTACACATCTGCAACGTTGAAACTCTGGTGGAATGCTACGAACAGTTTGTAAATGAGGAAATTACCGGATGGCGGCCGCCGTAATGAAAATGGCGGCGGGTACAAAATGAAGTACTATTGGTACTAGGCAACGATGTGTCGATCGTTGGCCGTGATTTTCTGACAAGCAAGTGTTATGTTGGTTTTTAGTGTGTGCCTTTAGCTGTCTTACGTATATCATGACTGCTACTGTATTCAGACTGTCGTGGTTTTGGTGCTAGAGGCTAAGTCGACTGAAGGTTAACTTAAATTTCAATTCAACGGGTCCTTGAAGGAAGTCGTGTCATCATCGATTTAAAATGAACTCCACAAAGGCTAAAGACTCGGACAAGGCTTCAGGTAAGATATGGTAGTTTTATGATTTACTTTTGAGCTTCGTCTAGCCCGAAAGTGTTTCGACATATGCGGTACAACTGATTCCTTGACACTCAAATCTATAATGGGTTTTGGAAAACCCGAGCAAGCTTATCAGTGACTCGTAGAGTTACTTCTTGGGTACAATTAACCAACTGATGAGGTGTTATGCAAGCTGAAATTTTAGTTCAAGTCGCTTCAGTGCAGAACTACCTAAGGCTTCTTATTCTTATGCTCTGATTTTCAGAAAATGAAATTATCGCGAATTAATTATTCCTCGTTTTAAGACTACAATACAGACCTGCCGACCACTAGTGTTGAATTGAAAACACTTAGCGAACCAAATACGATCATCTCGAACGTACATAACGTTTGTACCAAATTAGTTTTTCGAAAATAGCCATACGCGGACAATAATAAGCCAACTGGTTAATAATTTCTCTGGAATCTTCCTGTGTGTCGAAAAAAGTATTTTGAAAGCAAGGTCAAGTCTCTGGGTTAAGATCAATCCAACAACATTTTTATACGCGCTTCGCTCATGTTTTCTAGATAGTTTTGAGCTCAAATTTGATTGTAATATTTGTTTTTTTTTCGATAAATGCTTACGTTACATTTAAAGCCGTGATAACTGGAGCAAAATAATTGCTGTGAACATGAAACGATTATGTGGGTCACAACGAATGACGAAGGAAATCGGTGGATAATTTTTGCTAATTGAATGCTTTACAGGAGGCACGATTCATAGCGTCCGAGCGAGTCTCGATCATCTTTATTATTTCGCCTTCTAGAATATTTTACGTGGATTCGTGGAAGCAATTCCTTCCTCTAAGGCCACAAATTAGCTGCCTGATGAAAGTCCTAAAATAGATTCAGGATGAAATGCGTCGACGAGTCACATAGCAAATAAACAAAGTCATCAAACGGAAGAAAGGTTTCCGTAACGTGAAATCTCGAGGTTTTAGTTTTGCCAAGTTTATAAATAACTGAATTGCTCTCTCGTAAGGCTCGATTACATTCGTGTAGTCGCTTTGTTTTGTTTTCAAATAATTATTTCTTTATATGAGATTGTTACGCTTTAGTCTGTTATTCGTGCGCTAAGGTCGAAATTTGCATTTGAAAGGTTTCAAGGTATACAAAGTTCCAGGTCCCAACTCGATCATTTAAGTTACATTTCGGAACCCCGATTTCTCATTCTATGATATTCTCTTCTTTTAACAGAGGCATGTTGCATGGCCTTCACTCCACAGAGCTCGCCAACCCGTGTAAGTACAATCTCTTGTGTTATCTGTTTTACCACTTCAAAGTTTCGAAAGAAGCTATATTACTTTCACATGTTGCTGGTATTAGACAGGGCTACTGCACCTTCCAACATCTTCTATTTGGAGTCAATGGAATTTATTAGTTCCACGCTCACAATGCTTGATGTTAGGTCATCGTTTTAATTACGTGAATGGTCCAAGTTTTGGTTATGACCTTGGTATTGTTAGATTACTCCAATGATTGAAAGATCGCTGAACACCACGAGATGTTGGGGAATATATCGTAAGTTAATTTCGAATCTCACACCAAGTTCGGAATATTTGTTTACACAAGGTACAAGATTCGATCGCTCGAATGTTTAGTTGACTTTGTCGATTTTCAAAGTGTGGAAGACACTCGCACCATTATGTCACGCGATCGAATCTGTCCTAAGAGAACTTTCAAATCTTCCGTCAAGGAACCCAGTGCAGATAAAATAAAAACTTTTATCCAGCTGTCCGCTGCATATTTGTACACCACTGGTCTGATTAAACGACTTAGGGTTTGTAAATAAAGTTAGTTGGCTTGTCGATGGAGTTGAACATGAGCCTCTCATCTGTTGTTTCGGTAAACTCGGATCTTATCTTTACAAACGCTTCTCTTTCTCTTTGTTGTTGTTTGGCTGTTATATCAGCACACTTTGAAATAGAACCCTAATTTTGAAGTTTGTTTTTATCCATCCGATCATTTTGTTACAGCATGACCTGTCATCATTTCTATTTGGTTGGTTTTCGTTTGACAACTCAGGTATACATACGATCCGGCATCACATGTAATTTAACATTTGCAATTCAGCAGTTACATATTGCTATTTATTCTAGTTTTTTTGTCAGTCATTGAATGCCATCACAACTTAAGTTTCTGTCCTTTCCCAAATTATATATCATTTTCTCCTGTTTGTATTGTCTGATAACTTTCAATTATTAACTTAAATTTTTTAGTTTTCGAAGATTTCTAGGTGAAACTTTTTCTTTGGAATTCAGATATTACAATCAGTGGATAGAAGCAACACACTATTGCCTGACAATATTGCTAAAATGATATCATCTCTCGCTGATACAGCAACTGCTTCACTTGATTAATACATGAAGAACACTGCACCAGTTGGTACTGCAAAAGTCATGGGTTTGAATCCCGTTCAGGCCTGAATTTTTTTCAGGCTTTAACTTTCACAATTACTTAAGTTGTGTTAATAATTGCGACGATCGGTCATATCTTGATATTAGTCTCCTCAGTTCATGTTAAAATGCGTCATGTTAAAATGCACGTTACAAGTATTCAGTATTTATATATTTATATTGTATTATTGTATTAGTTCATAAGTTATTTAACACTTTCAAGTTGTGTTCCATAAAATATCTTTGAAGTCCCTGGTATTTTCTCAGTATACATGCAAGCCTTTAGAACTATTTTGTACTGTGCCATAGAAAATACAGGGGCCAACACTTAAAGTGCGACACACTTGTGATGCCCTAAGAGTGTCCCTATCGTTGGTATATTTTAAGTCTTTTTTTCATTTTTTCTATTTCTTTTCCAGGGTGGAGAGGTGATATTTATTACATACTCAGATGATTTTCCAATACCAGATAATGGAGAATTTTACCTGGTATTTGAAGGGAAAAGTCAGCGGCATGTAACTACCGCACAACAAATAAATGCATATACTCTACGTGCAGTTGTGCCAGGTAAAAAATAATGCCTATATGCATGTATTACTACTTATGGATGTAATGGCAATAAGGCAGTTGAACCTCCCATCACAACCACCTCTCGTAAGCAACTATCTCTCCTCAGGGACCAGTTTTCCAAAATACCAAAAGTTTCCAAGTCAAATCACGATATTTGGAACTAAGCAACCACTTCTTGCAAGTGACTGTGACCACTTTCAGAGGTAAAAGTTTGAAAGTTTGTTTTTAACCTTACATGAGCAACCACTTGACAGATAATAGAGAGAAAATTGGATAATAAGGTGTTTGTAACATTATTATATTCCTGGGTAGTACAAAAGACGCAAATATTTCAATCATTGGGAAACTGGATTTTTTTCTGAAATCTGACCTTTTACATGAATAAAATGTTCAAAACATGGAGCAAGTCTCTACAGTTACAATATGCTATGAAGGTAAAATTTTGATTCACTATTGTCTAAGCTCTCATAAGCGACCACCTCGACTTAACATTTTGGGTAGTCACTTACGGGAGGTTCAAGTGTATTTGCTTAGATCTATATTGTGCGCACTGTGACTAGCTAAAAAACCTTTTTTTTATTAGGACATGTTAGAGTTTGCTTTTGGTTGAAAATATGCAGACATTTTTATGTTAACTCTTGTGGGGATACCACTTATTAGTAAAATGGTTATTATAGACCTGATGACCTTAGATCTGCATCCGTTTAGAATGGGTATAATTTACAGTACATAAGGGAAATACATTTTTGGACCTTGGCTACTCAGGTCTACTTAAAACAGTGTCATCATCATCATCATGATCGTCATGATCATCAATATCATTATCATCATTATCATCATCATCATCATCAGCATCATCATCATCATCAGTCCTTATTGGCCCCAGTAGGGCATGGGGCTGTGACAATGTCTTTTTTCCACCGGGTCTTCTCTTTTGCAATTGCCTGTGCAGCTCCCCATGACAAAGCCATCTCAGTTAGTTCAGTTTCAACCATCTTTCTCCAGGTGGTTTTGGGTCTTCCCCTTTTTCTTTTGCCGCAGGTATCCACCTAAGAGCAACCTTGGGTTAAAACAGCGTATTAACTGTATTAATTGCCGTACTCTGATACAAAATGAAATTTAATTTTACCCTTTCTGGTTGATGAAAGTAGCACTTTCGTAATGCTTGGTTTTTTTTGTACTGTTTCAGATCATGACCAGGCAGAAAGAGTCTCCCTTACCGTATACTGTGCCCAAGAAAAAAAACTGGGTTCTCTTTCATCACACAAATTTTTGTACTTGCTGGAGACAGAACAAATCATTGCTCAACTCTTGGCAGACAGTGCATCAGATAGCAAGCTTTTTGAATGTCTCACTTCTTTGTCAGAAATATCAAATAGTATATCGAAGGAACTTAAAGACACATTAGATGCCAGAATAACAAATGCATTTGAGTTTCTGGACTTGTCTCCTACTTGGTCATTATTTGGTGAAAAAGGAGTGGAGAATTATAAGAATACGAATGGTGAGTTTGATATAGGAAGTCTTTTTCTGCTGTATATTTTGGGAATGTATCTTGGATAAACTGCTCTATGAATATCAGAAGTAATCGGAAAAATAGAAATTAAGCTGGTTCTCTGGTAATGCAGTGTATATTGTTCATCCTAATGTTATTGTGAGCTGACCAGAAGGGAGTATAATTAACAATTATTCACTGAAGTGGAGGTGAATAGTGGTGGATACGGTAAATTTTACTGAGCTGGGAAGCAGCGAGGTAAATATCACTTTGGCCGACATTGAGGTGAATAATTGTTTTAGTATATACCACACAAACTGAATAACTAGCAGACCAAAGAGTAACTATTTTTGACAGTTTACTGACAAAAGCCTTTTTTTTTTCTTCAGCTGCCCGGAGGTGAATAGTACTTGGCTAATCACCTCTGGGCTAGCCAATCAGTACTATTCCCTTGTGTGGTTTATACTAATATCAGTTTAAGGACCGGGCACTAGGTAAATTGACCGGCTGTGAGGACAATTTTTCCCAGCTGGTTTGACCATATAGTGGAGAGATTTTCTTACAGAGAAGTGCAGTTCTAATTGTTTTGTGAAAAGTAACCAGCTGCCTTCCTGCTGAAGAAGTAAATCGAACCCCTGTCATATGCTTGACTACAGATTGAGCAGTCCTTGCCATGGTCATTACAGTATGTATTTATTGACAAGAAAATTCAATCTTACAGAGCATTTCTACACCCAGGTGTATAAATGGTACGTGCAAATAAAATGCTGGTGATAAACCTAGAGTGGTCAAGCATCTCATTCGGGACGGAGAGAGGAAGGGCAAGGAGGATAAAAAATACTCTTATAATAAACTGGCTGGAAACCAGCCTGATGGGCGACTACTTACAGCAATGGGTCAAACATGGTACCCTATTCCAATACTTGCCATTACCGATATTCTAATAAATCACCTTTTTCTGACAAATGGCTATTTTCTTGTATCAGTGTCCAGGTTCTAGTTAAATTCACTTAATAGTCAATAGTTTTTTTCAGAAAAAAAAAAACTATTAAATAGGCCATTTCTGAGTTTTCTTGTGCCTCTGGTTCAAACCAAGTCTATGTGCGAAAACATTTATATCAAAATGAGTTCCACCTGCAGGTTAATTTTCATGCAAATCAAAGTCATTTTCATAAGAAAGGTTTTGCACTTAGACTTGTTTTGAAACAGAGGCACAAGGGAACTCGGGTATAGCCTATTCAGTTTGTGTTGAGAATGATTTATTTCCACAATTATTGTTAGTTTAGAGTTTATTAAGTCTGTCAGTTGTAAGAGCTTACATTACTTTGTGGTTTGTAATTTGGGTACTTCAGAGACTTCAAGGGAAGCAAATAATCAACCCCCCTGAACAAGTAACCTGTATCCAAGAATTGATAACCAACCTGGATGATAAATTAAATGTGCAGATTACCAGTAATTATCTCTAGGAATTCTTTCACAGCAAAACTGCAGTTCAGCTACATTAAACCATCCTCTTAGGCAGTGTTATCCTTGAAAATCTACCAGTTTACTCATAACGAACTAACTTAATTGAGGTATTTATATATGAATCACAACTGACAAAGTCTCAAGCTGATTTTCTCTTTTGTCCACTCTTTCAACTAGGCCAGGAAACGTTACTTCATCTTTCGGCCAGATTGGGATTCACTCAACTAGCAACGTACCTTCTGGATCAGCCAGGATCACTTGAGGCTCTTCACACACAAGACATGTCAGGAAAAGTACCTGAAGATATTGCACGGGAAAGGGGAATGAAGCTACTTGCTGACATGTTTTCAAGGTATGGATGGTTGTCTTGTTCTTGACTTTGCCTTTTATCTCGATGAAGAGTCTGATGATAGAACTTACCGTAATGACACTGCAGTTGTTAGGATTTGATTTGTACTAACCACAGGTTGTTACTTTTCTTAGAGGGCCTGGTGATTGTGAAAAGAGAACACCCAAGGACACAACAAAACCTCAAGTCAAGAAAAGTGAGTTGGGAACCACTACGATATCAAGTTACACATCTCAAGAACAGAACTCACTTGGTAAGCAATTACAACTTCAGCAACTGACAATCTATGAATGCGGAGTGGATTAATTCCCTTCTTGACTACATTAAAAAAAGCTGGCATATACATATTAAGGTTTATTCCAATTACTCCAATATTTAAGGAGGGAATAAGGCAGCCTGGGGTTATACCTGTTCTGACTAGCAATTTGTGTCACAGATTGTATATTCAGCTGTAAATGATCTTCATATAATCTTATGCTTGTTTTTATTTGTAAAGAAATTTAGATACTACAATTATCAGTTGAGTATAGTGCAACAGAAGTTTGGTGGACATGTTTAAATGTTTAAACTGCGTCGTTTTCATGGGCATCTGGCTCCATTTCCAGTGGCAACTTATTTGTTATGTTCACAGTCTTTGACGTCGTTAGCAACACAGCACACAAAATTGTAGGCAATGATATTGTTACCACTGGAACCAAGGAAAGTTGTCTGTGGCAACACGACCCGCCTTGCTCAACTAATAATCATAGTATATTGGAATTATAGGTATATGTTGTCCAGAATTTATCTTAATAGGGAAGCTGTATGGCTACTAGATTATGTACTAATTTTTAACAAATTTTCTCTACAGAAAAAGACATTGAAATGCTGCAAGATATAAACTCACTTGTCGAAGAAGAAGTAAGTATGCTGGATATTTACTCATTCTTTTGGTACTGAAATATTAGTAGTGATTTACACTTATACCCATAATAATACTTGATTAATGACTGTGGTTTTGTCTTCCTTTCAGATGAGGAAGAGAGTACCTAAGTATCGTCACTCGTGGCCGGTCAGAAGAAAAACTAAGGATACAGCAGGTCTGATAGTGTAACTTCACTTCATTCTCTTTAATGAAGCTGTGTGTGTGTTTAATTAAGGAATGTTACTGTACCAGGGCTGTCACCTAGTTTTAATTAACTTGTAGCCGTAATCTTCACACCAATAAAAATTGGTTTCTTCATGGGTGAACTTTTTCAACTGCAGCCAAGTGCACCCATAACAACAAGGGCCCACTAAGCATACTCAGCTGCAACAGGTGCTACAGGTTATAACAGCCCTAGTTGCAGTGCCCCTTAATGTCCAGATTACTACAGGGAACCAAACACCTGGCAAAATACTTGGCTGGCAAGGAGAATAGGTTGGTAGGGGTTGGTAGGAAACCTGTCATGGACTAGCACGTGATCCAGAGGGAGAATTGGGTACATGCAGATGTACTTTTGTTCATGCTGATTTGCAGAAACAAGGGGAGTTTTGAAAAAGCTCCGAGGATTACTTGATGGCCACTTTTCAGGTGAAAGAAAATATAGCAGAGATCTTGTTGATTTGCAGTTAATAATACTAGCGCGAAAAAAAAGGCTGTTTTTGCCAGAGTATAAACTGGAGTTAATGTTGAGCTCAATTGAACCTTATGCTCCCCGTGGATGTATTTTTCTGGTAACCTTTTCCTTTTTCTTTGTACTGTAAACATGTACTTGTATCCCCCTCTATCTTTACCTGCCAATGAAAAGATAAGCTCACACGTGTTTTCAGATTGCCAGCCAATCAGCTCCGTACAGTCTTCCCCTTTTTACGCTCGAGATCACAGTCAATCTTCACTTGGAATTCAGTTAAGGTGGCTGAACACAGTTTTTGATACCTCTGTTTCATTTACATTTTTCTCTAAAACCCTTGATCCTTTGGTCGCCATAAATGGCAGCAAGCAAGTTAACAACACAAACTTCAACTTTTTGATAATTAAGCTGCCGTATGTACCGTTGCCATGGCAACATGAACAAATAGAAACAGGTGTTTAAAATCGGTTTTGTTTATTTGCAGAAAATCTAGTCATTAGATTTTCTTTATAATTTGCATGCAACAAGCTTGTAACGATACTCGTAAGTTAGCGCTATTTTAATAATAATTTAACTAACAGATCTTTAATTATCCCTCTTTGAAGGTTCACTGGCATATCTTGAATTTCCTTTGTTAAAGTTCAATTTTTTTTCAATCCTCCAGTTACTTATTTCCTAAAGTATTTTCGTGCCAAATTTCGTGAAATTCTAATGAGTGGTTCTCGAGAAATAAGCGCCTCCGAGAAGTCAATTTTTCACTCAATCGCACTTTTTTCGACTTACTACGCATGCGCTGCATTCAACTGGGTTCTTTTAGCAACAAAGAAATAGCAGAGCTGAGTTCTTTGCATCGGTACCTTTTTAACATACCTTTGTAATAAAAGAGTAAAACCATCAATTCAATACATTGTGTTCATTTGTGAAGAAAAAAATAGTACAGATAGCGCAGACATTGAGCAAATAAAATGATCGCTCTATTTATGCCATGTTTGTTTTTATGCAATACTTGTGCGCGCGCTGAATCGCGTTAGCAAGAGCGCGCGCCAAAACTGTGTTCGGACACCTTAAGCTGCTAGACTCAAGCATTTATTCCCCATTCACCCTCCATGTTCCTCTCATATCTCTACTGTTGCCACTTTCAGATGGAGCATTGTTTTGTAGGCTGCTAGCGTACATCTGCTCCATTTGTGATGTTATACCCGGCACATCTACATGTATAGTTAAAAAGAAAGCGATTTTTGTAACACCAATTTAAATGTTGTTTTTCTTGTAATAGATGGTTTGGGGGATAAGTGTTGCTGTTGGCAACCCTTCAGTCCCACACTGAAGGGATGCCTGGGTTGCCTTAGCGTGGGTGAGAAACAGTGGGCACATCCACTTCCCCTCACAGCCATCCCTCCAGGAGCTTGGCTCTGTGCCCCGTGACACCCATCTCACGGTCTTATATGCCACTTGCTGCCACTAGCCCCAAGTATTGGCCTTGCATGTGGCAGGCAGCTCTGGGTCCGGGACAACACTTATCTCCCCTCTCTTTCTCCCACATACATGTAAACGGTATCCTTTCTGTTGTGAATAACATTAATAACTCGTTTTACATAGTGATTCTGGAAATGCTTTTGAGCTCACCATCTCACTATCATGTTATTTCTACTTTACAGTAGTTTCCTTTGGTTACTTCAATCTTTTTTTAGGTTTTTGGCAATGAAAATAACACACTACAGTGTATCACTCAAGTATGATTGATACAGTTATTGGCTGAACATTGTGGAAAACTCACCTAAGATTAATTTTTTTGGGGGTATGCCACTAGACCTCCTTAGTTGTCAGTCCCATATTTATTTGTTGATGGCCACTCACAGAATCCTGGCTGTAAGCCTGTTCCAGAGGTGTGGGTTGAGGGATGCAAACCAAAAAATACCTTCCACAGCAAGGGTATATTTTAGGATTTTTATTGTTCCTGGCCCACCTTGATAAACTTCTGCTACCTGCGGTGTCAGGTCTGTCAGTACTGTATTGTGTGCAGAAATGTGATAAAGTTATCTTGTCTTGTCTTGAGGGTATGGATATGTTGTAGTTCAATTTTTACCTCTGGTACAATTTTTTCTGAACCAGTACCAAATTTTTGAACCAGTACAAAGTAATTTGAGCTGGTTCAAAAATTTTGTACTGGTTCAGAAAAAATTGTACCAAAGATAAAATTGAACTACAACAGATACATTCTGGAACAATGTATTTCTTGCGCTAAAAGTTTCCAACTTCTGTGAATTTTTTTTTGACAGAGGACGCCTCTAGCAGTGATGAAGAACTGAAGCATATCAACAGGGAGCTTTCATCAAAGAAGTTCACTAGTCAACTGAATAGCATGACATCTGGAAGAAACACTGCGGGAGGAAACAGACATTTGTTAGGTACATTTGATATTTTCAGTACTTGGCAAAAAAGCAAACGTCATCCATGTGTAGAAACATAAGTGGATGTTTCTTGCAATGGAGACATGTTTTCTTTTAAATTAATACATACCATAGCTGGTACAAGTCTTCTGTGTTTCTAAGAGATATGGTAACTTGGCTTTTAGCCAGGCAGATTGTGCAGCTAAAATAACTACAGTAGATTATTCTGTAAAGAAAATTAACTATTGCAGGCTTTCAAAGGAGTAATCCTTAAAGGAGCAGTGTCATGAGGATTTTGCAATTTTAGGTCAATTCTGTGCTAAAATTATTACTTTGAGGCTTTAATCATAAACAAAATGCGTAAAGCTATGGCAAAGATATCAAATGAATTTTATCAGAGAGGACTAACCATAATAGAAATTTCTTGAAGATTTTTGGAACAAAACTTGAAAAAATTTTTGAAGCTTCAATCCATTTCCATCTTTGCCATTCGTAGCGACAGGCGACAGGAAACAGTTTCAGTACCTTCAAATAGTCTTCAATAACAAAACTAGATCATTAGTTTTGGAATTCAACTGATGTGAACACACCTTCTAGCTTTTTGTAAAGTTACCAAATAGCGTGACAATGCCCCTTAAAGACTCTCGTTTACTTCACACCATTTATACAAAAAAATTTGTCCCTCCATGTGCTGTTACATGGATCTAAACATTTT
>JAHPZR010022714.1:52500-95000 GCA_019787425.1 Platygyra sinensis | reverse complement strand
CTGCTTGTGAGATTATTATTTACACAAATTATTTTCCTTAGGAAATCCTGTTGATAATAAGAAACAAGGGTATGTGACTTTCCAAGTTTTGATTATAAGTTGTATATTTGAGTTATATAATTTTCTGAGCTAACATTAAAAGAGCAGCCAACATGCCATTATTGTCTATCAGTGAAAAGAAAATAATGAGAACCAATCAGATTCTCAGATTTCTGATAAAACATGGATGAGTGGCTACTAAAATCTGTTAGTATAAATGTATTTACATTCTATCCTGAATGCTGCTCTCTGATTGGCTGTGTTACTCACTATCTATTCTGTGATAGATTTTTTAAAATTATTTTATGACTACTTTTTTAATAAAATCTTCTCGCAACAGCTACAATTCTACTATCTATCACAGAAAGAAAGAATTGTTTCTGTGATAGATAGTGAGTAGCATCCAGCTGCTTCTGTGTCAGTGAAAAGGTTTTAGACAAAGTTTTGAATGGCTACTAGGTTTATACTAAAATAATTAGAATAGATTATTCTCTCTTGATTTCTATGTGTGATAGTTGACTCAGGCTGCACCTTCGTCAACTATCATTGGATAGAAATCTTGTGCTCATAATCTTATTAATTAATACAAACACAGCGAATGTAGTTAATTTCTTACGTAGCAGTACCATACAGCTGTAGGTTTTCAAATGGTGCAAAGGGCTACCTCCATACTGGTCTCTGCACATATTGACCCTCCTGCATGCATTCAGAATTCTTGGAACACTAGTGGTTTTTGACTCATCAACCAGAAACATTAATTTTGTTTGTATTTACCCTCTTCGCCTTGTAATGTTTCCAAGTAGATTTGATCTGATCCTTCAGTACAGATTCTTTTGCTTAGTCTTTATTGCACTGTTTTGTTTGTAGATCTCAATTTAGCCCAGAAATTCAGAAAAGGAACTTGTCAAAGACAGAGACACAGATGTCTTGGATGGATTTTCTCAATGATGAGTAAGTTATTTACATTTCAAAATTTCAATCTGACAAGTTGCTATTTTGTCATTTATGTTAGCTGGAAGATAGAGTAACAATTTAAAATCAAAGGAAATTTTGCATTTGCTCCAGTCATTTGACATTTATTTATTTTAAACCATTCTTATCAGGAGATCAATGATCTTTACAATTCAAAGAAAGATTTCTTTGTGTAAAGATTTACAGTAATAATACATTGAACTCTAAAGTTATTTTTGCTTGAAATTGTCAGATTAAAGGGCCAGTGTTACGGTATTTTAGCGTCATTTTACAATGCCAAAATAATGATGCAGTTTTGTTACCTAAAGATTTTAGCAACGAATGAAGCTGAAAACAGCAAAACTCCCGTGACAGTGCTCCTTTAATCATACTGTGACTACCACGCATTCTCTCGCATACTTTAACCTAGAAAGAACACATTTTAAATCATTTTGTTTGAGATTTTATTATCCAGTTAAATGTTAATTTCAATCCTAAAATGACTGTAAATGTTACGATGAATAAGAAGTTTAATGCCAACTGGCATCTTGAAAGATTATAAATTAAATAATCACATCCTCCTAAGAATTATAAGTACATGTGTAAAGTTCAGGAAATAATCAAAAACTATAATTTGCAATAAATGAATATAATTAAGGCAGTCTAGAATCTTTGATCAAATAACCTGCATGCTTTCTTGCTTTTTTACTGTTCTCTTGTTCAGTCCAAAAAGGTGTCAACTGCAATTAAATGCTAAAGCAGCAAAGAAGTGGCATTCCCTGCATGCTTTAGCTACTATAAGGTAATGTATATAACAATAAATTATGTCACAGAGCAGTTTTCAAATGGTGTTTTGAGCTGATTATTACTAGTATTATCGGTGCTACAATTTAGGCCAATCAGAGTTTGCATTTTGCCGCATTAGTACAATACCTTGGTTGGAGAAGTCACCGTGTTATCTGTGTAGGAATTGCTGCCAAACTTGTTGTAAGCTTTGCCTAGTTCCTAAACCTATACATTTCGCCTCGATAGTCGTTTTTGGGTCACATGGTCTGAGGCAAAACGTATGCTGTTCGTCTCGTATAGTTCACTAACATCAACTGACCGTGAGGGTCTGGGAAAGAGCCATACAGCTACTAGGCAATGTGAACTAAATAATCGTCAAGATTTTTAACTCCTCGTGTGTTACTTATGCATTAGGCTCAAATTTGAAGAGCAAATTAATCGTGACCTAAACTCCTTGCTATTGCGCTAATGAGGCAAACGTTATAAATTCACGCAGTTGCAGTTCAAAGTTGGATTTTTGGCAATCATCGGGAAACTGCTTTTGGTAAATTAAAAGCTATCAATGAATTTTAAACATTTAAATTAAATTTTAATTTATTTAAACTTGGACTCGAAATCAGAATAAAAGGATTAATATCGATAACCTTTTCAAACAACACTCCGCATACTCATACTTCTCAACCTCGTTCCCAGCCAGAGAAAAGGCCCTGGGAACAAGGTTGCATACTTCTACGATATTAAGAGTGGAAGGGCGGGAAGATGAGAGACCCTGGGACGAAGTTGAATGAGCTCACTGATGGTTAAACTGGTAGTACGTTACATGATTGGCTTAAATAACTCGCGCCAATTTTTCATCCAATCAGAAGTAAAATCAAAACCACTCGTGACTCGCTCGCACGCGTTTTCCCGCGTCAGCTACATGTAATTTCTTTGAGTTTTGATTGGCTCACTATATAGATCGTTTTCACTGTCACGCAATAAAAAAATAAATCAAAAACTATCCAGTGCAAAAAGCTAAGAAATTGTGATGTTATAGAAGATAAAGAAATAAGACACCTGTCCAAGTTTTAGGCCTATGGGTTTCCCCAAACCTCAGAAATTCGTCGAAATATTTCGCAGAAATTTACAGAGCCCAGTATGAAAACGCCATATTGGTGAACCTCAGTGGTACACCAATATGGCGGCCGGAAAATAGTGTAAACATCTGGAACTTACTTTGACTCTCTAGGCGACTGATTATCAGTACTGAAACAACAAGCATTCACATACGCACTTTTCCTAATGTTCTAACTCATAAAAGGGGTCAAAATCATGAGATAAGTATATATTTTACAACAAACTCGATCGTAGCCTTGTGTCACGCACCTACATAATCCGGAAATTCTAAACGCTCTGGTTTCCAAACGAAGCACGCTATTGCGCTGTCAAATTGTAAACAGATGTAGATATACCGCCTCTTATGCCTGATGAGGATAAAAACTTTGGTGGATCTTTAGTTTTGGATTTTGGAAAGTGATGACGTCACGTGATAACGATCTGGTGTCTGTGTCCTAAATGCGATTGGTTATTAGAGATTACATTGGTTTTGGTTTTACAACACTCAGCTGAAAACCGCCCTAATTATTGAACTGCAATAAGCACAACACTTTCAAATGATATGAAAACGTGCCAAATCTTACAGTTATAGCTTAGAGCCGGTTTTTTCTTTTCAGCAGTAGAAAGCAAGTAACGCAAGAAATGATATTTCATCATTGTCTGATTGCCTTTGGGTTTGCAAAGCATTCAGATAATGAAATCAGATCAGCCCAAAGAGAACGGTTTCCTTTGCCATAAGTACCCGAAATAACTGTGGTAAACGTTTTCTTTATAAATGAAAGTAAAAGTCTTAATCTAGATTTTAGTTCCTCTTCATCAGTGAAGACTAACTATTAGATATTCTAAATTACCAAAAACATGTTCTAGCTATGTTTCGCGACCACTGGAAACAGTTAAAATTACGTGTATTAGCTCGCTATTAAGACTTATTTATATATCGCGCTGCCGTTGCAACAAACTTTCATCCTAAAAGAAAATGTTTTCTTGAAAAAAAAAAAAACGTGAAAAAGGGGGTTTGTTGTTAAGACAGCAGTTCTCTTTTTATCAGGGAATCGCAAGATAAAGCTCAAAACAGGTTGTCACTGGAAGAGTTCCTGGGTGAGAAGTAAGTGCCCTGAAGGTTTGATGTTCACAATGGAGAACTTCTCATTGATAAAGTGTGTTCCCGGTTGAAGTCTCATATCCTGGTCACACTATTCAAATCAACTTCTTTTTTTAGTTTAATCCGGTTTAAACTTGAAAAACAGCCAACGATAGCAAACTTATATCCTTGACGAGTTTTAGACACGGTTTAATCATAGTTAGTGGTGGTTTAATTTAATTCTCCCTCGCACTGTTACATATAGATGTCCTTGTTAGCTAAATATGTTTAAACCCGAGTGTAAATGGAACACATGCATGGTTTACCGAGCTGTTTAAAGGTACACATCAAGGGACATGACGCCCTCGGGACATGTTGAAGAGACACTTTTCGTCATGTGGTAACTGCAAGCCCGTTCTGTTGAAAACGGCAGTCTGTTATGAGGACCGCAACATACTGTATGAAGTTCAGTTGTTTTGAATCCGAGTGTCATGACTGAAGCAGGCCCAAAGTGACCTCCAATCTCAATGTTGCATCATGTGAATTGTTCGTGCAAATTGTCTGCTCTATGACATAGAAATGAACCAATATCCACTTGGTGCACCAGCTTGCTTACTGTACTTGCGCACTGTTCATGTTCCTCCTGCGTGTACGGACGAAAGGGCTTCTTCCCGGGTCTTCGTCCCCGCATCATGTCTCCTAATGTGTGCCGACCTTAAATTACGTAGAGCCTGTCTTTTTTTTTTTCTTTTTTAACGACGCAAAAGACTGCCCCTTTCCGAAAGTAAAGCAGAGATTGACCGAACAAAATTCTGGTTTTGATTAACCTGAAAGTAACTATAGTCTTCCCTGGAATTTACAGACTGCTCTGAGGCAATTGCTTTTAAAGTCTGTAACCATCCGGATAAATAACAATAATATTCTGTAATGATACCACTATGAATATTATTAACACAGGATGAAATGTACATTAAATTATCCACCGTTTTAATACATTCATCCAGTCGCAATCATCCATTCTGAAGTTACGATCCCAGGGCTCCTAAACTCGATAGTAACAACCTTGTTCTTTCGAAATTTCACTTTTATAGCATAATTTTTGTCTTTCGCTTTCATTTCAGGAAAATGAGTAGTTTACTTTTCTATCTTTTGTAGAAATGTTTGTAATGTCATGTTACTTGTATTGCAGTGGTCCAGACTTGAGTGCTAATGATTCAGAAGAAGCCGAAAAGGTGGGAAATGTCGAGATTTATTTCATCGTACCGATACGGTAGTTATTTAATGCACATGCAATATCACAACCTGTTTGGAGACGCTAACCAAAATGTTTGCCAAGAGACAGAAAATGGGCACCTGTTAATGTAACAAAAGGTTAACGTTGGTCCAGTTTGTTTCAGAAAAAAACATTCTGCATTTATATATCTTCTCTCGAGTGGAGGAGGATATGTATTTCAGTCCACTGTTTTTTCTTTCTTTGCGTCCAATACTCCAATACTATTTCACTACATCATGAAATAGCATCATTTTCGCTGCGGAATGTTAAATTTGATGTTTTTTACTCTCAGGTGTAGGTATGTTATCAGTATAATATAATTGGTTTAGCCAACATCTTGTTGAGGATGATGTTGCGTTGCCGTTGCTAAACTGCTTCGAGTGAATTGATTGAGTTCTGAAGACTGTGAACGAAAACTGGGTGTGAAAGCAAATAAGTTTAATCTTTTAAGCTGTACGTTCATTTGGTGTTTTTCTCGGTTTTGACTTTTGCAACCGGAAATATGAACAATTTTCTTAAATTCTATGCTGTATATATCGTTTTCTAATCCTATCTTGACTTTAGTTTCCGCAGCCGCAATATGAATCTGGACAAAAAGGCATTCGCCGCTTTAGCAATCTGTTTGGAAACAAGTCCTCATCCAAGGTACGAGATCCGTTTGTGTTGTGAAGGAATGCATTCCCTTCCCCTCCCTTCCCCTCTCGGAGGGGAAGATTCTCCAAAATCAGTTTTGTTGGGGGTGAGCGTGAGTTTCTTGAAACGAAACCCTTAGCCTTTTTCAGATCAAAATATGCGATTTTTGATGCCTCATTACAGACCTGACTCAAACACAAGACCCAGAAATAATACACTCTTTTAGATCTCTAAAATTAGTGCACAACGCTCATAAATAGCCCAGAACCACACCCTTTTTCGCTCCAAACCTGTTCATCCGAGTTATTAATATAAGCAGTCACGTGGTAACGAAAACAGTCATGTGGATGGCTTCTGAGCAGCGAGGGCTCTTAACATATTAATGTTAACTTTTGTGATGTTGTGCTGTAGTTCGTTATACAATCAAACGATACTAAATATTTCTTTTTTTCCAGCAATTAAAGCGAGAACTTCCAAAGCTTCAGAAGGGAAGTAATAGAAGTAGTTTACGAAAAGACAAGGGCTTCAGTAAGTTTGCTCCAGGTTCTGTTTAATTTCTATTCTTCTCTTAGTCTCTCTTTTAAACTGCATAATACTGTTAAAGTAATTGTAGCTCGCCCAGAATAACTTTGCTAGCTGCGAGCTACTAAGGCTTGTAATTCAATTAGGTTTTAATAACGTTACCGTTACTGACCTAATGGAAGTTGTTGATTAATACATTAGTTAAAAATAAACTGTGCAGGCTGTGTATAGAAGGGAAAAAAATGATGTGACAATTTCCTAAAACCATTCGGAATATCAATTAAGGTAACGCTTCAAAGACATTGGTATATACTCTTGTAATGGCGGTCGTCATCGATATTGCAATTTTCTCACCAAGAGACTTTTGGCGCGAAACAGATTCATTATTAGATTTCATTTAACCACGAAGTAGCCAATGAGAGTGCGCGCTGTAGGAGAATTTTCTCCAGTAAACAGGCCAATTTATATATGTCTTGATTTATGAAAACGGTGCTAAACAATTTGACCCCTATCACCCATATTTCACCTTTATTTCACTACTCCTTAACGCCTCTAAGCCATGAAAAAGGGCAAAAATAGAGAAAGGACGGCAATGAAAGGAAGATAAACCACTGGAGAAAGAAAAAACGACTGACTTTCCTTTTAATTCTTATCTTCACCTTTGGAGATAGCTTAAGGCAGGAGTTCAGTTCTTTAACACCGTTTTTAAAAATCCAAACATATATGTATGCACCGTTGTAAACATGTGTAATTTGTTGAATACAGCAGCACGTAATAAAGATAATGAAGACAGTAAAAAGGAGGCAAATGATGGTAAAGAACAGCATAAGACTGCGCTTGGAAGGAGAGCCTCAGGTGTAAAAATGTCAAAACCTGGAGGAGAACAGGTAAGAACCTGAATACAGTTGAACCAGCCGTAAGCGACCACTGGAAATGCCATGCCTGGGTGGTCACTTAGGAGAGCTTAGAGCATATTGGGTCAAAATTTTGTCTCATTAGCATATGCTTTATTCATGTAAAAGTCGATTTTAATAAAAAAAACCCTGTACTTCCCATTGAGAAATTTCCGTCTCTTGTACTATCCAGGATTGTTACAACACTCTATTATCCAATTTTCGTTTAATTTATCTGTCCACTGGTCTCTTATGGGAGGTTAGAAACAAAAGAACATTTTACTGAAATTTTAGCTCTAAAAGTGGTCGCGGTCGCATACGAGAGGTGGTCTCTTACAAGAGGTTTCAAGTATACTGATTTGACTTGGAAACTTTTGGTTATTTGGAAAACTGGTCGCTGAGGAGAGGTTGTCGCAACCGGAAGTTCGACTGTATACGTTCAAAGCTCCGAGCACAATGAGCTAATGTCCCGAGCTAATGCGTTTTCTTATGGAAACGCATATTTTTGATATTTTGATGTTATTTCGCCGCTTATCGTCCGCGCTAAAACGACCGACAGCACGAATGAAAACGGAGGCTTTCGAAAATGGTTTCAAAAGCGGTGCCTTTTGAAAACTCCCCGTTTCTATGGAGTGTGGTTAGGTGAAACCGAGGCTTTTGAAAACGGTACCGAAAAAAGCGTCTTAAACTGTCGTTTTCATTAGCGTTTTCGGGCATTTAAGTGTGAAAGTTAGGCGAAACTGGACCAAAGAATGTGCGTTTTCATACTAAAACGCATCAGTGTGGACAGGTGAAAACAAAACGAGAAACGCTGGTGTGTGCAAAAATTGTTTGCTTCGTTTTCGTTGACACGATGTTATTAGCAAAATTAGGAGAAGCAAAGGAACGGGAAAGGGTCTCTTTATGGCGCTAAGGAACTTCATTTCGTATTTCACATGCTAAATTTTAAAGTACACTTTCTCGTCATTATCCGTTAGCAGCTCTGTATATTTATCCGGCCAGGGGTCCATTTCTCGAAAACCCCGGAAACTTTTCGTGCCCGAGCATGAAACTTCTTGCAAAGAAACCTCTGTTCACATCAAGAACGTGAATAAAACAGCTCTCTAATCATAAAGTTTGAAATTTTGCTATCGTTTTCAGGGTTCGGAAACTTGTCGAGACCTTCGAGAAATGGACCCCAGGAAAGCTGAATTAGATCCTCGTCACTTTAGATTGATTTAAATGTTTAACATTATTATTCACAAAAGAACGTTTATACATGCCTACAATGAAGAGTTTGGGGCTACTCCAAGATTGTAGTTTACAGTGAAACATTTTCTGGGTAGATTAAATTTTGTATCGTTTCAGGTGCCGATGCTTCCTAACCCTGGCTTGTTAACACGGAGTGGTCGAGGCGGCACTGTTTTCTTCAAGAACTAGCTTACATACCAAGCCAGCCTCACCCCTGCCTTTTAGAAGGTAAACTCAAAATGAAACTGAGAACGTGTTTTTGTATGTGAATTTGAAGTTGGCAATTCGTAATCTGCCAGTCAGTGATAAATAATGTCAACTGTTGTGTTATTTCTATAGCAGGAGCTTCACAATGGACGAAGACAACAAAGATAAGGACCTGAAGGGGAAAGACAAACCTAGGTAAGCTTACTTCCATGCATGAATAGAGCGGGAGAGGCGAGCAGGTGCAGCGCTGTGGTGAGAGCGCTCGCCTCCCAGCTATGTGGCCGGGGTTCGATTCCGGCTCGGTGCTGTATGTGGGTTGAGGCAGGTTGTTGCCGGTTCTCTCTTTGCTTCGAAGGTTTTCTCTGGGTACTCCACCCTCCACAAAAACACTCTAAATTCCCATTCGACCATGTTAGAAGAACCACACGAAAACCAGCTAAGGCAGATGTGGCTAGCTGACCTCTTTAAAGACAGTTTAATTAAGACAAACAAGTGGAACGTGGCCAGTAATAGCTAACCAAGCATGCTTTCCTTTTTCGCAGTACTGGTGTGTCGCCAGAGGTGTCAGGAGATGACGAATATGACGATGAAGGAGGTGGGTGTCCAGTCAATCAATCAATCAATAAATCAAGCAAACAGCATCGATGGTCGCGTATACTTTTTTCGGCACAAGAATTGTTTTTGTAGGACTTGTCCACTTTACGCCGGCGAAAATTTGAAAACGCATAAAATGTTTTCCGTCCACACTACTCTGGAGAAATTTGAACTGAGAACTGAAGCGTTCATTTTGGATTTGTGTTTGAGGAAAACTCATTCGGGGAAATCACGTGATTATCGCGACGTTATCGCTTTTGACTCAGTGAAAAGCTCCGTTGTCACAATTTTTCTACAAAGCCGGCATTTTCAACTAAATTCCTCCAGCATGAAGAGCGTTTTCGAAAAGCTCTGTTTTCGGTCTGTAATAGTATGGACAGTAGGCCTAACCGTAGAAGTAAAGCTGCGTTGTCAATTTGTCTGGCGTTGTGTTGGCATGGCTTCGATATCGTGTGAAACTGCTCGTCTGAGGAAAAGGAGTGTCTAACATCTGCAAAACGCAGAGGGGGGGGGGGGGAATTGGGTTCACCACTATCAAAGTGACCGGAGTTTGTTTGTGACTATGGATTACAAATATATGTACAAGCGCGGATCCAGGATTTTGAAATGGGGGTGAATTTTTTGTAATAATGTAATAGAACCAAAGCCTGAGGGATAGGAAAAAAATAAAGAAAAAGAAAGAAGGGGGCTCAGAAAAGGGGGGAGGGGGGGGGGGGTGAAAATTCACCCATTTTCACCTCCCCTGGATCCGCGCCTGATGTAGCGTATTTTTGCGTGCAATTGCAGAGTTATAGAAACACGAAGGGAGGTCCAGAAGAACAGGGAAAACGACTGTCGCTGGTGTTTTTGCGGTTTCCCAGGACTCTAAATCCAGTTACAATTAGTTTAGTTTGGATGAACTGGGAAACTAAGCCTTTAAGCATTATACTGATTCATCGTTGTTTCTTAAATGATTTTCTACTTTTTTTCTTTCCTTCCAGAAATGAAACGATGAGGTGAGCATAATTGATTATCACTTAAGATCACAATAACCCTCGTTAAATTTCTCATCACTTTATGCCTTATTACACGTTAGTGAACACACACACAAGTCGGGCCATTTGACCATTGCAGTTGACTTTGATTTAGTTCCATGCCTTTGTAGTCATAGTGTTTTTCATTTATTTGTTAGTCCATGGTCTCACCTGCCATATCTCTCGTTCAGTTTCAAGGCGATCCTGACCTTGATATTAAAGATGAACCAGAAGCGTGGAGCGTTACAGTCGACAAGAAGGTGCGCATCAACAAATGTGTTTGTAGTTTTAGTTGTTGTTCTTCTCTTAGTTTCCCCAGCACTCTTTTAAGCTTCTAACAGGAAACTCAAAGAGAAACGAAATTTAATCCAGGAGGACAAGGATGAGGCAACGTGACCGAGTGGTGAGGGCGATGGACTGAAATCAGGAGGTCGTGGGTTTAAGCCCAGCTCAGACCATTACGCTTAAGTGTTTTCTCGGTAGACCCTAGTTCAGCTCCTCGGTCATGCTTGTAAACAGCCATCTGGTCTGGCTCTCGTCTGTCGGGATTTTTAAGCCTATTCTGTTTAGTTGATATATTTGTTTCTTTCAGTCTAAGGTGATTCCTCAGTATTACATTGCGCATCCCTACTGCGCACGATTTTCGCGTCATTAGCGTGCGCACATACATAACGTAGATTTCCCATAGGCTAAGCTCGACAGAGAAATAAATGCTATTTTTTTGCTTAACGAGCACGGTGACATATTTTTTATTTCAGAATTTCAATGAGAACAGTATCCTCAGTAACTGAGAAAAAAATTAACAGAAATCTACGGCTACTTCTTTGCAAATGAAATAAATTCTACAGGGGAAGACACAACGGGCCGAACAGCGCATGTCCAAATTATGTTTCCTTTAAAGGATAAAAAAATGCAGGGTATTTGAAGACTTTTTTTTCCCCTACGTAGATTAATAAACATTCAAAGAAAGTCAAACTCTGTGTTAACGCGCTGCATTGAAAAATATTCGAGCTTATTTGTTACGCGCTGAGATAACCAAAAGTCACCTAAATAACCATATTTCTAAGCATTGTGGCATCCTGTGAACTACCTAGGTATAGTTAAGTGCATTGACGACTTACATAAACAACAACATTTGAACATTTGATAGGAAGAGGAACCGAAACATCTCTTAGTCTTACTTTCCTACCAATCTTTCATTGTAGATTCTCAAAAAGATGACAGCAAAGGACATCAAGAGACAAGATGTCATCCACGGTGAGACTTGCAATGTAACATACTATACTTACACTGCAACCTCCTTCCCAGGGTCTCTCATCTTACCGCCTCCTCGCTCGCCCCAGGAAGCAGTGAGATGAGAGATCCTGGGAACGAGGTTGCTTACACTGTAAGAAATCATCGCTCCATCGCTGGTGAGGTTTAGTGTAGGACATGACTTACAATTTCGTTTTGTTTTTTCGTTTCTTCTCAGAACTAATTCAGACTGAAGTCCATCACGTGAGGACTCTAAAAATCATGCAAAAGGTTAGAAGGAGTTTGGTCATTGCCATCATGTCATTAACCTTTTTATTATGTTCAGTGAACACTGTCATGGCAAACAGTAAGAGGGACATGACAAAGTCTTCATTGCAGCCGATATAGTGAGGAGATGTATCGACTTATTGGAAAGGACGACGATGTAGTGACTTATTGGAAAGTCACGCAACACTTAATAGGGAAAAGCGTTGCGTGACAACCCAAGTATTATCTTTATTTGTGTTCAAGTTAGTTCAGTCATATTAGATGTGGTATTGAGAATCAGAGTCTTCAGATCTCGTACTCACCAAGATCCTGTCCATTTGCAGATATTTTATAAGGGGATGTTGGATTACCTGGCGCCGGAAACTGTAGATCAGATGTTACCGAGACTTAATGATCTGCTTCAAATTAATGGTGAGAAAACAACATTTTTCATCGACTTGGTTTTTTTTTTTTTATAAGAGACTGCAACTAATCTTAGGCTTCAGTTTCTTGAAGTTTTCTGGTTGAGAAAGAAAATTTTCTTGATGGAGCTGAAGAAACTGTGCACTAACTAGATTTGATTGATTGATGATTGATTTACTCTTGATGGATCAGCAACCGTGGGTTTTGTCTCTCAGGGAAAATCGAGTAAAATGTATGGAAAGGACAAGGAGATTTTTGATGATACTTCGAGCAAAACAGCGGTCATGTCCTGTCGCCCAAGGGCTGCTGATATGTTATCTTAAGTGTCTTTGCTTATGTCTTTCCAGCTGCTTGATGATATGGTAAAAAAAGGTAAGGTAAAAAAAAGTCTGCATACGAGCCAAGCATGAAGCGAATAGGAATATTTTTACTCTCTCCTGGATGGGATGCTATTTCATCGCAGCGTTAAGTTTCCCGGTACACATTTACCCGTGGGTAGAGAGAGGCACTGTGAGAGTAGTGTCTTGCCCAAGAACACAACACCATGTCCCCGGCCAGGGCTCGAACCCGGACCGCACGATCCGGGGACGAACGCACTAACCATGAGGCCACCCCGCCTCCCACAGTGATATGTAAAGAACCCCGTTAAAATTCTGTTGTGTCTCATTACTCAGGGGATTTCTTAGACCGTCTGAAAGCAAGTGAAGGGGAGGACACAGTAGTGAACAGTGTTGGAGACGTACTGGAGCAACAGGTTAGGAAGCAAAATCTGGAATGGAATTGGATCTGTAGATAGCAAAAAGTACTAGTGAGGAGATTAGCAGCAGTGATTTGTTAATTGCGTTTTTTTTTTCAACTCACATTTCAGTTCAGCGGAGAAAACAGTGACAAGATGAAAAGTGCGTATGGCGAGTTTTGCAGCAATCACATGGACGGTGTGGAACTTTACAAGGTAACAAATTACCGAAGCTTGTTGCTTCCAGGAAGTTTTGTTTCTTTTGAGATATCCGTTTTCACCTGCGTTCAAAAGTTATGTCATCTATTCTTGGTCTTCTTTGAGTTGCGGAAAGGGTTGCCAGAGTCTTGATAAAGACAAAGTAGCAATGTTATGTTGCAATATGAACCAATTTCTTTTCAAATGTTACATACAATTTCTTTTAATCAGTACGGCTTCAAAAGTCACGTCTGAATCTGTTATGTAAATTTGCATTATGTATGTCTCATGTCAATTTTTCTGTCGCGCAGAAATCACTCAGAACGGATAAGAAGTTTGCAGACTTTATTAAGGTATGTATGCGAACTAGTTCAGGGAAGTAGTAGATTGTGGTTTATCGTGTGCCATGTGCCAAGACATCAATTTTTATAGTGCGAGTTGCGTCATTGAAACGCACATACTTTGTTTCATTTTACGATACCTGGCAGAAAGTGACCAACACGAAAGGAGGACATTTTTTGATGTTTTATTGAATTCTCTTAACTAATGCTAATCTGTAAAAAGAATTACTATTTGCATATATGTACCCGAGGAAAACTACATATTGGACACCTTTTCCTGGAGGGCATAAATTGTCTAGTTTTGACGTTGACAAAACACACTATTTTTACAATTTCTTTCACTATTGTTTCACCTAGAAATGTAATATGAACAAGTTCTGTCGACGACTGTCCATCCCAGAGTGCATTACGCTTGTCACCCAGAGGCTCACCAAGTATCCAATACTGATTGAAGCTATCGTCAAAACTACCAGAGGTACGTGATAACATCCGGGATACAGTGGGCGTGGTTAAAACACGAAATGACGAAATGGTACTGAACAATGTGGGATACGGTTACCCATACAATTATCGAGAGCTAACCACCTTCTAGTCACTGATATTTAGACTAACCGTAATGACACTTTGTAATTTCACCATTTCGAGTTCTAAACATGTCTGGATATACAGTGAATGTATCAGTGCAATGCTATCACCGGAGAAGTGGCTTTTTTGGTTATTAGTTTTGAGGGGAACTCTCTGGTGGCACACGATGTGTTGGTCAAGTTTGTTATATCGCGTTACACCGAATGCCTTTTCTTGTAATCACTCTAACAAACTGCACTGTAATCGGTTATCCAGAGGATGTTGCGCAGTTTGCATACGAGTGAAGTGCTTCACTAGGCCGGAGCCTATCTCGGTGTTCTGAAGCATGAAGCGACAACGAGCATGTCTTCCCCCCCCCCCCCCGGATGGAATGCTAGTCCATCGCAGGGTAATCCCCCGCCATGACTCGAACCCGGACTGCTCGATCCAGAGACGAGCGCACCACCAGCACCCCCCCCCCCCCCCCTATGAGATTGCTCGATTATACCATTGTTAGTATTGTTCCGGCGTTTTAGGACTTCACACCCACTCAGAAAAAATTACCTTTCAATTCTAACTTTGTATTAAATGGTTATAACATTTCAGAGAATAAACCGGATTTCAGCTCACTGAAGAAGTCCATCACTCTTGTCAAAGTAAGGAAGATTTTTTGTTGTACCAGCCAACTGCGAACAAGTGCTGGAAGTTTTAATGTTTCGTTTTGTTGTTGACAGGAAATATTACAAAGTGTCGATCAGACAATCAAAGATAACGAGAAACAGAAGGTGAGTAAAAAGCATTTTGTTTGTCCTTATCAAACACTTCGTCGAGTAGATAGTCGAGGAGGAAAATATGTTTTGATGGACCAACAATTTCTTAGAAGTAACATTTAAAACATTATTTAATTTCCAAGGAAAATTGGTATTTTGATCTGGGAATTGATAGGACTGAAAGAGTAAAGTTTCTCTCTAAAAAGCCCGTTCGTTGATAGTAATTTTATGAATAATCAACTGACACTGGTAGTGTAAATCTACAGCCTATACTTGTTTAGCGGTAGAAGCTGGAGGGCGTTGGCGCGGGCATCCGAATACAGCAAGGCCCGAGTATTAAATATCAGTTTAGGAGAGTTGTTTGAACGTTAAACGTGTCATGATAACTCACATATCGGGCTGGCCTTCAGTGGAATAATCACAAACAGAACGAGGATGTAGCTTGATGTTGAACATGAATGAAAATCGTCTGATGGTGAACTCACCAATTCCGTTTTTTTTTACAGCAACTACAAGACATGAAATTGAAGTTGGATTTGAAAGTGACTGTGACTTACAAGAATGGAAAAGTCAAGGTAACAATGGATGATAAATCAATCAATAGGTCGTGGACTAAAACTACAGCCTTGGTCACAAGGGTTGGAAAACTTCATTCTATGCCCATTTTGCGTCTCCCCACCCCTGTGCAAAGTTGAAAAAACACTTTCATCTTACACAAGTTTGCATTTTACCATTTCCAACATTAAAACGGGAAATGTGGGTGCTAACACATTACGGTAATCATTTCATTTTTTTTTGCGCATCTTCCAATACATTTAGTACATGGTTGTAGCTCGCAATCCGTCACTTTAGAAACGAGAAGAAAACTGGGGCAAGTGTCATCTCGCAGTGGCTTGTGGGAGCGGCATTATTAGGGACAAAACAAAAGCTAAAGCTATATCGTCCCCAGTAACGATCCCACGAGGGACTGCGAGATACGACTCGCCCAGGTTTCTCGTTTCAGTCTTAGACGAGGAATGGAGGCTTTTTGTGGGGAATATCGTTAAAAACAGATTGATTCATTTGTGGTTTTTTTTTGGAGAAATTTTTCACCTACACTGGAAGCGATGTCCATGCATCTGATATTTGACATGTTGTTCTCTGGCAAATTCTACGTGTTTCTTTTTATTAAAGTAGAGCAGGTGCAACGATGGCACTGTGGTGAGAGCGCTCGCCTCCGGCCCGTTGCCATTTGTGGGTTGAGTCTGTTGCTGGTTCTTGCCCTTTTCCTGGGTTCTCCGGTTTTTCTCCTTTCGCAAGTACGAACATCTCAAAAATCCAATTCGACTCAAGGGTAGAGGACCCGCATCTAAGGATGATGTGGCTTACGCTTTAAGGCGGGAGAAACTTAGCTACAACAGCTGTACAAGTCTGTTGCTAAGGAAATCTCAAAACCTCCTTTTTTGGCTCCTGAAGTCCAGTGGGCATCAAAGTTTACCGTGTTTGTTCGATTCACGTTTCCTTTAAATGTTTCGAACCACGCCCATACTTGGTATGTCACGCGTTTGAGGAAACATATTGTTTCCTCAAACGCATACTACAAATTGTAGATAATGCCGTGTTTTGGCAAAATGTATTGTTATATCTCGAAAACGATCCCCTCAGTCCGAGTTTTTAGACGTTTTCTATTGTGGTCACGTGACATACCAAATATGGGCGTGGTTTGAAACATTTAAAGGAAACGTGAATCGAACAAACACGGTAAACTTTGATGCCCACTGGACTTCAGGAGCCAAAAAAAAGGAGGTTTTGAGATTTCCTTAGCAACAGACTTGTAGTTAAGTTTCTCCCCCCCTTAAAATATTGTAATTTTAAAGTATAAAGGGTGACTTCTGGTACAAAGGGAACTGTAAACTCCATTTTAACAATATCGCTTTTGTTTTCGTAGAACATCGACTTCGCATCTAACACGAGTAAACTGCTCCACGATGGTGTTTTACTGTGGAAAACCAACAAGGGAAAACTAGTTGGTAATGTAACTTACTAACACACTTGTTCAACACTAAGGGATAAAATATATTTTGATCGAATGGGCTTATTGTCGAAGGAGGTGCAAAAGGGATTGGGGTCGGTGGGTAATTTGTCACCTGATGGAGTGGTCTAACCAGAGATTGTTTCTTTTTTATAAGGTGGAACTGACCTGGGGTGTTTTCTATTCCACCAAAAATTCCGGTACTTTCGAGCACAAATGGTACGGAAATTACTTCGACAAATTTCTGGAAAATCTGAAAATTGTTAAATTTCCGAAAAGTGAGCCATTCAACCAAAACTTCTGGAAATTCTGGGACGAAAAACAAATGGAACAGAAATTGGATCAATATCAGTATCTGGGCAACTGCGCACCTACCCCTCCCCTAACCCAACATGTTATAATAAGTTAATAAGTTAGTGTTACTGTTGGGTTAGGGGAGGGGTAGGTGCGCAGTTGCCCAGATACTGATATTGATCCCAGAAATTATGGGTGAGAAATTTTCGGAAATATGTGGTTAGCCTACGAGGTTGTTCTCTTTTCCGGAAATGTTGCATTCGCCGACACTAGAAATTTCCGAAATGCAAACTGAAATTTTTGGTCAAATGGAAAGCTCCCATGTTTTTGACTTCTGTTGATCAAATTAAAATTGCAGAGACCCGCGTGCTGATTATGGAAGACATGCTGGTTTTCCTTCAGGAAAAAGATCAGAAGTACAGCTTGCTGTCATTAGATCAGAAGGTTAGAGGATTTTTCTCATACGTCAATCGCGTCTTTTTTTCGGGGACTCAAATTAGAGTACTCTGTTAGTTCATGTAAGCTTCACATCAGTATACTCTTCATCTCTAGGCTCCTATACTCAGGCTTAAAAAGGTGATTGTGCGACCGGTTGCTACCGACCCGAAGGCCATCTTTCTTGTCAGCACAAGTAGTCAAGGACCAGACATCTACGAGATTGTGTTTGATTCACCAGACGAAATGAAACGGTGAGTGGATTCCTTGAAATCTTTGTAATACAGTGAAACCTGGCCAATAATAGGTCCGACGACTCTGATTCTTTGTTTCATGGTACGGGGTTGTAATGCCTCCGTACCCCGCGTGACCAGATAGCGTCATACGCAGACATTCTCTGGGCTCGTCACGTTCTTGGAGAGGATAGATTGCGTGACGAGCCCAAGATGTTCATGTAGTAGGCTAGGGAACAGACTATTTGGTTTATCAACTGAGTTGATAATGTGAATTAGCCACCGTAAAGAGATTCGAAAGCTGACGTTCCGAGCGCTAGCCCTTCGTCGGAGCGATTCGCCCGACGAAGGGCTAGCGCTCGAAACGTCAGCTTCGAATCTCTTACGGTGGCTAATTCACATTATCAACTCAGTTGATAAGACCAAATTATCCTGTAATACTCCCACGACGCAGCACCATAGTTTCTTTAGAAACTTAGCCCCTCCACTAGTGAACAGACTGTCTACTAACTTCGTTAGGACTGAGTGACACCTGTTGGTTCAGCCTTCAAACAAACAATACTGTGGTTAACATTACTTGTGTGGTTTGCTTTTAGTTGGATGGCGATTATTCATCAAGCTGTGGCCAACGCCCCTGCGGAGGAGAGTAAGTTGTCTTCTCGGGAAATGTACAGCGACAAGCTAAGAACGCGAGCCGGAAAAACACGGCCACGCCGCTCTCGTTCTTGTGCAGTCTTGGCTTCTTGGATGACAATACTTCTGTCAGACGCAGTGCAGCTATACTTTTCGGTCAACATGGCTGGATATTGGCCATTTCCTTTTTACGTGTTGATGGATCGAGACGTGCAGAATCAAGGTCCATAAACACGCAAAGAAACAAGGCCAATATCCAGCCATCTTAAGCGAAAAAGCTAGGTCAATAAAGGATTTATTATTTGGCTTTCGGGTAAATTTTTCTCGCGGGACACGGCGGATAGTCCCGAGCGGGCAAGAGAGTTCCATCCTGCCCGCTCTGCCCGCGATTTGGTTCATCTGGCCCGCCCACGGGGCTGGCCATATAATAAGGGTTGTTACGACATTGATTCGGTGCGTTTGCTGTTCAGCTTCCAATAAGACTATCCTTTTTCTTTTCATGCAGTCCTTGTACATTGTTTGGCGGAGTCAGTGTTGTTGTAAACCACACGTAGTTAGCCCTTACGCACAAAATCGTTTTCAGGTTCATTAAAGTATTTATGTAAACTGAGTAGGAAATGTTATTCACTCCAAGTGTTTTTTTTTTCGTAGACCTGGATGATAGTCTTATCACCACAGCTGCGGGGGAGAGAAGGAAGATTATTATCCGTAGAGCCAACGTCCTCACTGGTAAGCATCTGCCTTTGCGGCCAGCCACAAAAATGTCTTTTTTTCCTGTAATCCTTAATGAAATCGATCGATAAAAAAAAAAACAGGAAATATCCCCAATTCACGGCAAATACAGATGTTCTTAAGTTTACAAACGCCTGAAGACAACGAGGCGACCAAGGCTTAACAACTGCTGTTTGCCGTTTGCCAGTGAGGAAGATTAACCAAACCCTACGCTATGAGTGGGAACCCAGGCCAGCATGAGCAGAGAGAAATATCTTTCTCTAATATCTTTCTCAATGCCTTACAACCAGCCCTTTATTAACCAAACGGGAAGTCGGTGTCGTTATTTGTGCGCAACAATAATTGACTTCTACTGCGTCTCATGCATAAACACGCACAGAAGTTCAACTATATTTGACTGAAAGAAAACGAAGCATACAGATACTTCTTTAGTACGAGCAACGAAGGGAACCATAGCGCGCGCAAGCGGTTGTGGAAAATTACTTCCGGTGTTTTTATTGTATTGTTTTTAAGAATAGCGCTAAAAAGACCATATAATAAATAACTTATTAACCTCGTCCGTTCGGTCATTACAGGGAAATCTCAGACCTTGGCCTTGATGTATCGTTCGGTCAATACATCAAGGCCTCGGTCAGATTTCCCTGTAATGACCTCACTCTCGGTTAATAAGTGGTATATCTTGACATAACGCTTGGTCAATAACCCATATTTCTCTCCTCATTCTCATATCAATTGGTCAGTTGTTCAGGGTTGTAGAACTTTAGCTTTTTCTTCTGACGATCTCTACTGGGGACTAATTTTGAGGCCTTAGCCGTCTCAAGAGTTATGTGTCTTTTGCTACAGAGCAAACTCAAAACAAAGAGGTTGAAGACGCGGATAGAGGAAAGCATTTGGCTGAGATGCAGGTATGAGCACTCATCACTTACGGACACGCGCATACACTCACACCTAAGAACGCTGAGACACGCGTTGTAAATCCTTATCTGGCGTCTAATTCCATAGTTTAATCAACTTGGTTATTAATTATCAATTTTGTTTCCCTTCTTTAAAGGAACTCGTCTGTCAAATTGAAGCCCTGGAAAAGGTCAGTTATCCGGCGAAGTAACGTCATGCTTAAGTCGACTGTTCTTTTTTATCACCGAATTTTTCACTCAATCATGTTGTGTCCTTACTAATTTTGTTCGTGTTTCCTTTTAGTCCAAACTGGATGTTGAACACAGCAAGGAACTGGCAAAGGCTAAGTATGTTTAACAGCCAACACATTTTAAATAATAAATTGACAAAGTACTATTTCTACATGTGATCATTTGATCAGCCCTTCCTCTGTACCATAGTTTCAGTCAACACGTTATGTCACTTCAGTACTGAAACACCAAGAAAGACCAAAGCTGAGTTGTTAGGTCACAATTACCTAGAGCGGTTCGCAGAAAAATACTTATTGGCGTTTCCATTGTCATTGTTTGACTTCAGGGAGTCCCTAATGGCCGCTATTCAGCAGGTGCAATCTACACTGTCCAGCGAGGAGCCCGCGTCAGAAGAGGCTCAAAGTGAGACTCAAGGAACTTCCTCGTCCCTTGCTGTGCCCGGGGTAGGACCCAAGAGGGCCGAGACTTTTAGCGGTTTTGATACCAAACTAAAACCTGACAACATAAACCGAGCGAGCTCCATGAGAACTGAGAGACCTGGGATGGTATATCCGTCAAGACAGCTTCCAGGTGCGGTTAGTCCCGTTGCTGGAGCAAGTCCAAAGACTAAACACAAGCGTCGGGCCAGTGGGGGAGGAGGCTGGTCGTTTCTGCCCAAAAGCAGCAGTAAGGAGCATATTGAACAGACGGGATCTACAGGTATATTGAACTGAGGGCGTCTATAAAACACGACATCTTTTTTGTGCTATTGGAAGGTGAGAGTGAAAGAAGTGTTTGAAAGATGAGTAAACATGTTTAGTTCGTTGACAGTGTTGGCTCAGCTTTTATTAGATCAAAACCTACAGGGAACCTTTGTTGATTGCCATTATATTCACGTAGTCAGCATTCAGGATACTGACACTGAGGTTGAGTTACGGTAATTGAATTGCAGCCAACAACAAACCAGCAGTGATTAGGGAAAAGGAAAAGAAGAGCATTTCTTGCTTGACTCGGACAAAACAGGTTAAGCTGTAGGGAGGGGAGGGTCAGACTGGCTGCTCAGTGATCGATAAGTGCTAGTGATTATACTGGCAAAAGAGGGGTAGCACTGTGCCTTATCTCCAGTAGTTTATATATTGATGATGTCAATATTCCTTCAGGTGACCCGGCTTCAGACTCGGCATCCTCTTCGCCTACACAAACTCCTACGCCTCCTCCTACGCCTGGACAAGAGGTGGGATTTAAGTCCTATTGTTGAAATGTTTGTAACGACCTATGTGAGATTCAAAGTGGTAGACTCGCAAGTCAAAAAAAAGCTAGAAGCGACTTTAACAAAATCAATCAAAACAAGAAAGTGTGAGGCGGTCTGCAGTGTTTGTAGCGTTCCTTGGGATTGATCCTGCTAGATCGCTATGAAACGGAAATTTCAACAATGCCCCTGACCCTGAAAACAAAGGAAGCGTAAATGAAGTGGAACGTATTTAAATAGAGCTCAGAATTTTTATAGATTAATCCTTTCGTGTATGAGTCCAGCCATAATCACCTAGGTGCTTGTTTACACAGTGGGTATTGCAAAGGGTTATGCTCTCTAATATATGGATGCACTTTATTGAATACGCGTACGAGTTCAGTCCATATTCAAATACCAATAACGTCACCTGTAAAATAGCGGTTTTTGGTTCTGAAAATGTTCACATTCATGGATCTATTTTTCAACAGGCTGAAGCGGGAACAGACAGCGATAGGTAAGCTATTGAAATATAATCCTAATGAAGGTTGATGTAACCAGGATGATATGTTTCTTGACCGTGTTTGGTTTAACGCCTAGAAGGATTCTTTGGTCTCGTGTTTCGAAAAACTGCTATCGTTTCACAGTACCCCAGCTGATTTTTTCATTTACAGATTGCTAACAACTGAATAAAGTACGGTATTCTCTAAGATAGCGCTCTGTTCGGTGAATGTTATTTTCCACTCAGGAAACAACTGCTCTGCTGTAACCCATCCATGGTGTGTTTACTATTGACTTCACTCGAAGGATCTGGCAATATTTTAGCTGCTAGCATTGATCTAAACCTGTAGCCTAGCTTTTTTTGAAACTTTCCTTAGAATGTGATATAAAAAATGGCACTTGTTTTAATGTAAGTCTTGTCTGTGAACTCTTCAGTGCAGTCAAAAGTGCTCGATTTAGGCCCGTACGAGGCGACACGTCACCGCCTCAGCAGATTAAAGCTGACCACCAACACAGGCTCAAGCACAACCTGCCTCACTTGTCATCGCCCCGTACTCAACGCCATGCACGCCTGCTTCCTAAAGACGAGGAGGACAAGGAACGAGAACAAAAAGACAAGAGTCCGGGAGCACCGCAAGAAGTTATTTATTTCTGATAGGTAAAGTGGAACCAGCTTGGAATATAGCATGTTTTATAATCAGAAGCAATGTTAGGTTACTCCCTTACTCATTACGTGAGTTGCTTCAAATCGCGGAATTGCATGGTTATCTTGAGCACAGCTGGGCTATGAGGCCATCGGAAAGAGGTCAACAGCCAGCTGGCATCGTGGCGTTGCTCATTTACCTGTGTTCCTTAGGAAAAAAAGAAAAAAAAGCACAAACTGGTGTAGTGGTATTCAAAGGTTGGATTCATTCTAACCACACGTGCAGTCATTTATGCAAATGGAGCTCCCACCCAAAGTAATAGTCACAAATTTTGTGAGAGCCGTTTTCATGGTTTTTCTAATTTACTGCACACAGCACTTAGTTCCTCTGTTCTAATAAATTCCTTGTTTTTTTGCAGACATGGCTATGACTAAGACGTTCTTTTTCCTTTTATGAAGAATGAAGATATTCGCATCCAGTAACCTAGACAGATGTAAATAGAAGCGTCCGATCGGAGACAAAATAATGTACTTTATATGAAATTCTTTTCTATAGTAACTTGGGTAACATGACCAATTATGACGACATAGTAGATCATCATTTTAATATAATTAAAACACCGACAGTTTGACGACAATAGCTGATTAACCGTTACTCGCTACAGAGCAATCGTATAACACCATAGGGTGATTTGTTTGAATTAAACAGTAGATAGAAAGTGTGCAAGATATCTAGCAAAATAGCGCATCATCTTTTTCATGCTCTTTTCAAATCTTTGTAGATTTCGTATACTTTATCCGCGCGTGAAAGAGTGAATAAATCATATTTTTGTACAATTCATTTCTTGAAGTGTTTCTTTTCCTTCATTTCCTTGTTGGTTTCTGGATCTTTCAAAAATAAGAAACTTGGAACTAATTTTTTCACATATCTTTTGTTAGACGAAAATAAGTCGCACCTAGTCTCCAGGCCCACTCTACCGGAACTTATCGTTAAGTGACTAGCACTATCCTCGATCCCCTAGATGGATGCAAGCCGTCCATCGCGCGTTCACAGGTGTAATATCCCACAACATTTTGTCAGGGTTCTTCAGCAAATTGTCGTCAGCTCTTTATACCCCTTGGCGGAGAGAGGCACTGTGAGAGTAAAGTGTCTTGCCCAAGAACACAATGCAATGACCCAGGTCCAGTTGATTTTAACCCACTTGATCCGGAGTGCAACATGATAGGATTGTTTCACTGACCACTTCAGTGCCAAACTCGAATCATCTTAATACTATCAATTGTGGTTATAAAGCTGGAACGTGTTCAAAGCCCGGACAGATTAGGTTTTCTCAGCTTTTCATTGAATTTTCCCGTCCTCTCTTTCTAATTTTTCTCATGGGAACAGGCTAAGTGTTTAGGCACAACACCCTACATGGGGTGACAAGTTTTTGTTTGACCACTAAATAGCTGACATGGTATGTGTGCACGCAGCAGGGTGCTTTGGTAAACACTTGAGTTAAATTAAGCAAAATTTAAAAGACGTTACTGCGGGTTTTGCACCGCGTTCATTTCAGCGATTTTCACCTTTTTGTGTGAAGTTTGTGTTGGTTTTTGAGCCACCGTAGCCATAACCACGCCTCCCCTGAGCAGAAACGGAGGAAACCAGAGGAAACGGTGTTTATTCTGAGTAGCAGGGGGGAGGGGGTGTGGATACGAGTACCGCCTAGGCTATATTGACTTCAAATAATGGAACTTCGTTTCACCTTTCTGACTAGTATTTTGGCCAATTTGTTCGACTTTGTGGGAACCTTATTCAAGCAAGAGTTGGTGTGAAGGGAAGAAGGCGGAGCCGCGGGCTCAGCATTGCAACAACGCAGATGTTCATTTACCTATACTTGAGAAAGCCTTAGCTAAACTCGTGTACTAAAGTACGTTTCGACATGTTTGAACCTCTGCCCCACCAAATTTAATAAAACGCCAAAGTATTTCTGTTGGTGGTTTCAAGTACTTATTAACGACCGCAAAGGCGTCACTGATATTAATTCATTAGTGTGACTGAAACAATATTTGGTGTTTTGCGTAATGCCAATGAGACCCCCACAGGACACTGCCAAGCGCGTTTGGTTCGATTTGTCACGCATCTCTTGTTAGTCAAAAAGACTCTGGTTTAGAGGGCCGGAATACAAAACTTAGTCCAAATAGCACTGTTTTTAGCTAGTCGAGTCGTGACAGTTTTAGGTGCCGTGATATTCTCTCTCAAACCGGCAGTGACATACAAGGAAAAATGCCTTGAGACCTGTATTACAATATCAACCGCACGAGTACTCTCTAGTCGTAGTGACATCATAAGGTCTCCTCTTATGTTTCCTGGCTTCGTACTTCCTTCGCCTGTTTTTGATGTTAAAAATATTCCAACCGCAAGACTGCCTCTTTGTCTAATCCAGGTATCGTTTTACCCTCCCTCACCCTTTTGGCCCACATGCCCACACATTTATCAAAACTTCCTAACACAGGAACCCATCATGGGCGCTCAGGTCTAACATCATTGTCTTTCAAAAGCGTAATTTACTTATTTTCTTTTTGTTGAAAATTAACGTCAAAATCCGTAAGATTTCGAGCCGACTTTGAGCCGTGGAAATTTTCATTTAAGTCCACTGTTTTTTTTTTGGAATATAGTATTGGAATCTCATTTCGTATGATCAGAGTGATGTCATATACTTATGATATCATTGTTACGAAAAAAGAAACTTGCAATGATGTAATTGTAAACAAATAGGGAAGAAGATGGACTCGGCTGGCGATAACAAAGCAGTATGACTCTTGGCGTGATTTCAATCTGATAGTCACGGGGCACCAGGGGCACATGATAGCGCTATAAGCACCGCGCTCCAAACGGCTCCAGAGAGAAAGTCCCCACCCTGAAAAGGAAGGTATTAGACGACTAATCGATCAATTCTGATGACAGGTTTATCTTATTTATCAGTTAACACACTGAAAATTCTTATTCACCCTCTTGAAAAATAAAAGAAGTAACGCCGTAATATAATTAACCCGTCATTTAACCTGTCAAAGAAAATAAAATACAGTACTGTGTGACAAAAGCACACGTTTCGGCAACACACCGTCATATCCGCTGGTTGCATTTCCGGTGTATTGGAAGGAATACCCGCTGTTTCCGGTTGCAGTGTCGCGAATGATCGTGTCTTCGAATGCTACGAGATAGAACAGCTCTCGTTGTAAGACGCCCAAAGCCAAACGATCTCTCGGACAACAAAACCAACGGTCATCTATGCATCTTTAATAAGTCTTGTTTTGACTTGAATACCTGACATTTTTTAAAACGGCAGTGGTCTCTTAGCGCTGACGAACAGAAGTAGAAACTGGAATGGCTTTCCTTTGGAAACAGATAAGTTTTAATTTCGTCTGAGATTGACTTTTGTTTTCGACGAAACAATAGAATCGATTGCTGTTTTGTCGTCGGCTATTCTTTGGAACGAACAACCCTAACGCTATTCAAATTAGGATGTTATTCCAAACCTTTTATCACCACAAAACAACTGAATAAATTGTAGCTAATTGTGTTGAGCCAATATACGCCAAGCTATCGCACGACTATAAATAGATTGGTTGTGCTTTAGGAGTGTTTATTAGCTGGAATTTTTGTCCTGATATTTCCTGTTGGCAATTTTCTCGAGAGAATTAACAGGGTTGCGGTGCATGAAATTGAGTAGAAAAGAAAACATCGTGTCACCCTGGCGGTCATAAACAATATTTAATATTCCCGCCTGTGGGAATTATTTAACAGGCAAATCGGAATTGCTATTTCACAAGCAGCAATCGAAATGTACATATCTGAGTGGCTGTCTTGAAAGATCAGTTCCATCGAGCAGGTTTAAAACTACGATGACGGAGTGACAACGCAACTGATTAAGGATCGCCGTAGATCTAAAGAACAAGGACAACAAGGTATTATGTGATTTGAACAAATTTTCAAGAGGCTTACCGGAAATCAGACTGTACGAACGATGATTTCAGCGACGCAAGAAGTCGCGGTCACTGTAACTCCTCGAAACAGGGCCAACTTTCGAAGGCTCAAAACTAACAGCATACAAAGTGTAAAGCGATGGGAAAAAGAGAACGAGCTCCTTTACGCCATGATGGAGGATGAAAGCGAGTGGTTAGCCAAGTTATTTCCTGACGTGGTTATCTCTCCGGAGTTTTTCTTCTACGCTTTGGAAGATGGATCGTTACTCTGCAGACTTGCGAACTACATACAAGAGAAAGCAGAGCTGTACTCTCGGGAGCAAAACGTTCCTGTACCCGGGAGGAAATTTCGATATCACACTATGAGTAAGTGCGGTAAGGAGATCAAACTATTCCGCTCCCGGGAAAATGTTCAACAGTTTCTCACATGGTGTCGAAGTCACGGTATTCCCGAAGCCATACTGTTCGAATCGAACGATGTGGTAGAGGTTGATGATTACAGAGAGGGCTGCAGAGGTGTAATCATTTGCCTAATGGAGATTGTTAGAAGGACATCAAAGTTTGATCTTGATGAGCTGCCCCAGTTAATTCAAATGGAGAAAGAAATCGAAGAGGACGAGGCACACAGCGACACGGAATTAACTAACGGACAAGGGCAAGTGTTGGACGTGGAGAAAATAAACAACATGACTGAAATTGACAACCTTGAAGTACAGCAGACAGATCAACCAGAAATTCAAAGCCCTAGCTCATTAGACTCAGATTCTGGAGTTGACTCCGTGTTTGATCAAGAAGAAGGGGAAAATTCGGCTTCCCGCCTTACGGAATTTTCTGTGGAAGAACCCGAGGAAATAAAGAAAACCACAGCCGTGACAAGAAATCGAAAACAAACTCCACCGAAACCAAAAGATCAAAAAAGTTCTCCAAAGACTCGGCCAAAAGCTAAAGAATTGCCTTCTCTACTGGATAGCACGGGACCCAAATCCGAATTAGATAAACAGGTAAGTTGTTACGCCTATTTCTCGCTAAATTTCATGTTAACAAATTTGAAGTACTACTAATTAACGATGCCATGGATGAAACTTCAAGAAAGTTCAGAATATATTCACTACGGTTTATTAGTTAGGAGGGTTGAATTTCATATACATACTACCAAATACGGTCACAATATTGAAGCAAAAGATATTTGAGGCAAGAGCTTAAATGAAAATTTAAAAGTACAGTTTTATTAATATCATATATTCATTCATCTGTCCACGAATTATGCAAATATTACTCAACTTATGCCGATGGATTGATAACGGGTAACAACAACATATCACCTTTCGACTCACGTCTCGTCTTAATGCAGCATTTTGGCGGGCGAAAACTCCACATTTCTCAGAATAAATTGGATTACGGAAATAATGAGTTGTAAGCTAAAAAAATTGTTCAGCTTTATGCCAATAATAGGTTTTATATTGATACTAAAACAAAATTAATTTTCCTGTCGTGCATTTTTTTGGCCAATTAGGAACATCTGCCGCCTGTAAACAGCCGGGAGGCTTTTTACAAAACGGTAAACGAATAATAACGTCATATCAAGGTTAAAAGTTCTTTTGGCAAATTTAATGACACTGAAATTAATCAGTTTAAGAAATCATGGAAACCATTTCAATGCAATTTATTTCTCTTCTAAAGAAAACCAATTCAGTACCAAAAGAAAAGAAAAAAAAATGAACGATCATTTTGTCAAACGGATCTCGAAAAGGCGAAAACGCTCATTGATCCCCATAAAAATGATCGTAACCTTTGATTAGTACATTGTAACATGTTCCTGAAACAAATTTTTGTATTTCTTAAAATGCAAATGAAATGATAGCTTTCTAATTAAGAAAATAATTTTATTTGCATGTTAATAGTCGAATCCATTTATTGTCAAGAGCACCATCTACGTTTGAACACAATAACCAAGACATCAATATTATTTGTAGCACCCAAGCATTAAATCGAGAACGTAAAACGTTTTGAAATTAAATAGGGCATTAAAATTACCAATATTGTGTAAATTATCCGTAGATTATTTTTATATATAGAGATGGTCTCCACTTATAGGGGTGGGGTGAGATATGTACATTTGTAGGGGGAGGAGGTAATAATGTATAGAATCCATAGCCGTTTTACAGTTAATCTTATTGGTTACTATATTACCCTCCTTGGGGTGGGGTGGGGGCTTTTAATTTTTTTCTTATTAAATTCTTCTTAGTCTTTCTATGCTACTCAAAAACTTGGTCATTTAGGTTGTCCATTCTTTCTCATACAATCCTTTTTTGCCTCAATTATTGATGCAGGTGTGCAAGATTGCTCAAGACTATAACATAAAGATTGTTCATCGTCTAAAAGAAGGGAAATACATCATTCTTGGAAGAATCATGTTTGTTCGGGTAAGATAATAATTAGTATTGATACCAGCTAGAAATGTCCAGTTATGAACCCTGGAGCAGTTTGAAAGGTGAAGGGTGGGAGATATTCAGCAGTGCTATATACCAGTGCAGTCTGAGGGGACAGAGAGAATTAGTCATGAAAATGAAAATTCTAAACTCTTTGACCATAATGTGCAGGGGAAAGGGGGTATTTTTGGCAAGGGGGGTTATAGCAGTTGTTATACTAATGGTTCTTTTAAAAAAATTTCTCTGTATTTTGCTGTTTTACTCTTTTTGAGAGTAAAATTGTGGTCTTTATCTTAGGTCTATGGACACCTTTGGACTTAAGAGGTGATGACCTTATTGTGCAGTTCCAGAAAATTATCCATAGTCCCCCCACAGAAGGGTTGGAATTTCCTGAGGGGTGAGGCATTCTGGGAGGCCATAAAATTTAAAGAAATGTATGAAGCTTAATTGGAATTTCCAGAGGGGTGGGAGAGATACGGATATTTTCTGGAATTACACATTGCCCCAAAAAATATTTTACGATAACTGCAGAAATTCATGTGCGCTCATTGATTAAATTTTATTGTCCATATGCGGACAGACACATAAATTTGAAATTCATGCGACGCGTCAGCGAGCAAGAGTGGGCAATTCGACAATTTGTTATCGTAAAAAACAAATTGATGTCAGTTTTTAATGCGTCTGTCCTGTTATTGACAATGAATTTCGTCATAACATTGTCAAAGTAGTCTGTGGATCCACTCGGCTATCGCCTCGTGGATCCACAGCTACTTTGACAATGTTATGACGAAATTCATGATCAATAACAGGGCAGACGCATAAAAAACTGATGTCAATTTGTTAATTACATAATACCCAAAAGCATGGGTGTTCACATACAAATGCACTCAAATCCCTCTTACAAGAAAAACTTTCACAATTCTTAGGTCTAGTGAGAATATTATCATTCTGAAAATACAGTGTAATCCTGATGTTCAAACCTTCAAGGGAAATGAAAATTGGTTTGAAAAAACTGGATAGTTCAAGAAATCAGGGGTAAAATTGCAGTGTTCGACTGAGAAGAAGGAAATGACCTCGATGTGGAGTTATTGAGAGGTTTGAAAAATGAGTGGTTGAGAAATTGGGCCACTGACTGTAGCTATTCTTCCTCATATGAGAATTTCAGGAAAATTTTAAAACAGCACTTTGTGGAGCCATTCAAAATGGCTCTTTTCAGCACCACCACTAAAACAAACAAAACTCTTGGTCATTGTTTGCTTTGTTCTTTTGTCATTTTTTTTTGTTAATGGAACTAACATCCAATTGTCATGGATTTCCATGATACACATTAACACGATATAACTGGCTTAATTTAACAGTTGTGGATCAGAGAGAGTAGCCTTAACAAGCGTGGCTTTGACTACCTTTTAGAATGTTTTCTCCTGAGTACTTTTGCCTAAAAAATTTCAAACAATTTTAAAACTGGGGGGGAGGGGTTCAATCCCCTGCCCCTTAGCCCATATGCCTATGGTCTTTCTAAATGAGTTCCCATCCCTCTGCTTACCTTTAGTAGGGATAGAAATTAGTATAAAAATAAGCTACTTTTCAATACCATACAAAATCTTAGCCTTATTTTTATCACTCATCTGTGTGGTAAATATGAACAAGTATATTTACCAGAGTAACAGGTATTGATCCTTCCCTGACTGCACCAAGGTGATCATCATAGAGACTAAAACTGTTAAATTCTAGAAGAAACGTTAAAGCACTTCAGTCAGTCTCTCAGATATATTATTCACCTTATTTTTACCAGTTTTAGATTTTTTTTAAAGGACTGCTATTAAGGATTATCAGATAAGCATGAGGAACAGCATGCAGGTGGATTAGAGAGGGGAAGGATATAGACCAATTTCGATGTAATAAAATTCAGTCTAAAACAAAACACATCAGTATGAGGCTCTGGGGAATAATTCCAGTGTTATTGGAGTTTATTCCCCCGAGCCTCATACTGACATCTATTGTGTTAGACTAAATTTTAATATTATCGAAATTGGTCTATTGTCAGTGATATAATATATGTAAATATTAATTTCTCTTAAGTTTTCCAGCTCCCATTTGCACTATATGATCTGCAGAACACATGTACAAGGAACACAGTTTTCATATCATGCTGATATTGTTACCTTTTAACATCTGTATGTTCACTGTAGATGTTGAATGATCACATGTTAGTACGTATTGGTGGAGGATGGGACACATTGGAGCATTACCTCATGACCCATGTACCCTCTAAACAAGGTACCAGGCAAATAAAACCCTAATATCTATTAATCAAACATTGCCATTGATTATAATAAGGTGAATCTTGTTGAGAGCAATATACAAGTCTTGAACTTCACGGAACAACAAATTATACACACAGAAAAATGTAAGTATGTATGGATGGATTACCTCAAGAGTAGATCGAGTTTCTATCTCAGAACTCTGCTCATACGCTATGAATCAAGGAGAATCGGCATGAAATATATATGTTGTGGGAGCCACATTTTATGGTTTTAATTTTATACTTTCACGCTTAAATACGAACATAATTAGTTAGGAATCGCGTTACTTAATAACGCAAGGGCAATTAATAACCTGCTGTTCATCTAAAGCTTATATTTAATATTAAGAAGACTGCTCCCATGTGCTCATCACAGTGAATTGCCAAATGGATTTTTTTTTGTTTTTCTTTTGCTTGCTTGAAGTGAACAGAAGCGGGTGCGACTATATCTTGACTTTCTTGTGATCAATCCGATCGTTGAGAAAATAAATACCATTTGAACAGTACCAGGTAGAGTGCAATGTACTTGCATGATTTGGCTGAGTCATTTTTTATCGATATTGAACTTGGGTTTAAATATAATGCACAGCGTCAGAGAAAAAACAAATTTTAAATTCGCAGTTCACTATAGTTCGGCAACTTTTATAAACAGAATGACAGGTGACGAAGTAAATATGTAGCGTATATACCTACCTTCTTTAGTTCTTTCCATCAAAGATTGAATCAGCGTGGAAATATATCTTCCATACCCACGACGAAGCGTTCTGGAACGAAAATGCAACAATAGGGCTTTTTACGATGCCTGCTAGCAAAGGTTAATTTAATCTGTTTTTTTAAGCTTTTAAACTTGGCTGCCAAGCTTCCGATGAAAATATTGTAATTTGCATACAGCTGATCTGGTGTGCTTAGAAACATTATTTTGACAGCTTTTGTCATTCTAATGTTTTCATTGGTCGAAATCCATTACACGCCCTTGGGCTATCAATATTTCTTGTCTGACTCGCCCAAGATCTTTTCGACTAGATCGATTGTAAGAAGACAAGTTCTATTTCATTTACGAACGAGAGGGTTGTATATCGGTTGGATTTGGCGAACTCTCGGCTTCTTTATCTCTCTGCCGCGTTGTTCCTGACCAATCTCTCATCATCCTTGGAGGTAAAACATTATTAGTCAAGTATTTTTGTTTTCTTTACGCTTTATTAATCGGCGCTCTCCGTCTCAGATGATTTTCAAGTCAGGGATTTTCGCTGAGATAAAACGAAGCTGAAATATTGTGAAAGATTGAGTCAAATAGTTAAGTTTCTCTGCTGTTGGCTTAGACCTCATATAGAGAAACGTTTATTGATTTTATAATGCTTTCGAACTACATAAACTTGAGGTTTTGCTTCTTATCCTTGAATGCTAATCTAAGAACATGCCAATCGCCATTTGTAAGAGTCATCCTGCTGTGATCGCAATATCGCTCGAGTCATGTAACGTTCGCGGACACGAATGACTTGGCCGTTTTAAAAACATAACCACAGTCTGAAATCAACTGACTCATAGTATGGTTATCGGGATTGTACAGGATTGTAAATACTTCTCTTTACGCTTGCATTCTTAGCGCGTGATCTCGCTTCAACGCACCAGACATAATAATGAAGTGAAAGAGGAAGGCGTGAAATCACCAACGCCGTAATTTTCGCTTCATCAGCGTGTGCAAATTTTCACGCGGACCTCCTTTCAGACGTTCTGGTAGCTGTAGCGAATGATGTTTCATTGCGTGAAGGAAGTATGATCTCATAATCTAGCTCTTCTGAATTCTTTGAACGAAGTTTTGGAATATGTCGCACCACAAGCTGAGAATAAAACAAACCCATGCGCATGTACATCACACCTCGCCCATGCCAAAGACACCATGAAGAAAGAACCTCGTGAAAAGTAACTGTTGAGTTATTAATGTTCCTAATAATATATTTTCAGTTCGAAATACTGTAACTTGCATTGGAATGCATACAATAACTATTGTCCTCTTACCTGACGTGGTAAACAATATGTCCTGTCGTATTTGTTTTGCCATGTAATTTGTAATTACAATATCAGACCTGTCATCCATGATTTGAAATGTGTTATTAACTTTGCGTGACATATTTTTCAGATCTCTTGAATGATTTCTGTAAGATTGTTTAGCATCAACCTGACAACCAAATTGACCTCAAATGAAACTGTTTTCATGAAAATGATGAAATTTTATTCTGAAAGGTTTTTGGCATATGATTAATTCTATCTTGCAGTTTATTAAGTATATTTAGCCAGAGAAAAATCTTGTCTGATTTTGCTCATGCTGAATATATTTAGGGTAATCTTTCGACTGTTGAATAAGTCCATAAGAGGCTGCAGTCATTGTTTATTGAGACTGTGCAAATAACCACACCCAGATATGATATAGTTTGGAGATACTAATTGGAATATCTTTGAGTTTAGTTTTCCCATAGATATTCTCAAGGGGTGTTTGGAAACAATTTGTTTTCAATCCCATCTCCACATAATTATTACAATTAAAAAAACAACGTTCAAAACAATATTGAAAATTCATCCAAGTTATTTAAAATAATTAACAATTAGATTATGAGCTCGAGATTTCTATGAGGTGATAGTTGATGAGGCCGAAGGCCGAATCAACTATCACCTCATAAAAATCGAGAGCGAATAATCTAATTGTTTTAGTAGAATTCTTACTAAAGTTTAACTCAAATAACGGTTTCCAATTATTTCTCGACGTATTATTAAACTTTGGACCTTAAAAAGATCGCCCGGATTGAGTTGGCAATTAAAATTGATCAAGTCGTGCACACGCGCGCAATATTTTTTTCAATAATTTCAACTTTTTTTGAGTCAAGAAACCGTAAATGTCCTTCGTTTAGTCTTCCCAGGATTTTAATTATCCATTTTCATCAAAATTTTCCTCCAAAACTTTGCCAAACGAAAAAAACGTCGCCATTTCGTAGGCGAGTTCCAGCCACTGCACACTAATGGCTGATAGTGTGCAATGGCTCAGCCAATCAGATTACAGCATTTGCATTAGTGTACAAGTAGAATTCTACTAATATCCATTAGTGACCCAGTTGAAAATCAGTCTCACAAGAAATGTTTGAAAAATGTTTTTTCCCAATAACTTTTAATACCATATTCATTAATTTTATTGTAGAAGTGCTGGTGGAGTTAGCAAGCTCCAGTAAGGCCTCTGTTACAATCATGTGTGATGGCAATACTTAAGCTCTAATTTTAATGGAATTTTTAATCATGTTTTGTAAGTGTTTAGACTCAACTAACTTTCATTCTTCTTTCTTTAAGGGAAAAGATATAAAAAAATAATAGCTCATACATGCCATTTTTAGACTAGCTGATTTCACCACCATTTCTTTCTTTGAAAATGCAAATAATAAATTTTATCATTAACAAATTCCCAAACCTGCTAAATTGAAAAATATCCACATGAAAACACACAGAGGATGTTGTTGGGGGGAGGGGGTTAGTATTTCATATCCTGTGAATTTTTGGCCTAAATATTCTGTATCTGGATAATTCAATCTTTCAAAAGCCTAAAAAGCCTTGTACTTCCTGGGTTACCTGCTCAAAGCATCCTACATCCCATTAATCTTTCTCCCAAAATATTATATCCAGTATTCAGTTACTCTTTTTATCTAAATATCTCATTCCAAAACTCCCTGATAGGGCCTTATGGGGGTGCAAGAGCTGTGAGAAAAGTTTCATGCAATCTTAGGGGTAAACTTTTCAGCATGGGATGTGATCTTGCTTAGGACTTATTTACACTGAATTTAATTTTAGCCAAAGGCCATCATTAAAACAATAGTCTAAGGCTCATTATGGTTATTCTCATTGTATTTGTGGCAACTGACAGAGATTTTCTTTACACCTTACCATGTGTGTAATTAGTGCTTAACTTGAATCTCTGTTTATGGTGAATTAATTTATCATCAAATTTGACTTTCTCACACTCTTGTGCTTCACTGATGCTGTGTGGGCTGGTGACATAACTCGGGAATAATTTGTCCTCTTTTTGTTGTTTAGATAAAAAACGTTCTTATTCAAAGCTTTTTCAGATGTCCTATTTACAATTCTAATGAGAAGTGTTAATTGGAGTAATTAGAAGTAACCAAAATAATATTTTGCCCTGAGTGAAGAACACTACTTTCTTGATTAAATGCCAACATTTGCCAGCTGAATCCTGTATAATTAAAGTTTTTTTGTTGTGTTCTTGTTGTGTTCTAGTTGTAAAACGTTTTTTTTTCAGCCGGTTTCCTCGCATAAAAGTTGTTAATTACCACCAGTGACTATATGTTTTGTCTAGGCCAATATCGCTGCTATAGCATAGCTAATTTATAATCAAGAAACGCCCTGAAATTGGAGGTTTGCTTGTGCTCATTATAATAAATGAGTTTTACACTTCTCTTCATTTCAACCTTGTTTTGGCAGTGTATATCTTTCGTCTCAGTAGTTCTGATAGCTGATCAGTTTGTTTTGGCATTTTCACGATTTGCTCTCCCAAGGAAATTTAGACGCAAGAAGACTTTAATTGCTTTTAATTTAAACAACATTGCGTGCTTCAGTTATAACTCAGAGGGATATTTTGTTTACATCGCATTTGCCCCTTTGTGTGTTGGAGAATAGAACGGCAAGGTAAAACTGATGGCATGTGGTTTTTAATAAAAATCCGTGTATTTTGTGTTACCTTGCGGTCGTTTCACGGGTTTCACACAAAAGCTCTAATTGTTTTCATCATGCAGATCGTTAACAGTATGTTAACCGACAACAGCGCAAACAGTTATTAAGATTCGGTTTGTTTTTTGCAGGTCTTGATAATCCAAGTGTGCCAAGTTCTCAAGCTCTTGCCAGTCCACGAAACTCGATATCGACAGGCAGTGGGAACAGAAACAGTCTGTTCGAAAAGGTCAAAAGGAAAGAGCAAATTGGAATTAGAGGTAAATAATTCCCGTAATGCTCATCGCACGAGCCGCAAAAATTTGTTTCACTACTACTATTGTTCGACGCTGCGTTTGAGAAATGTGCATATTTGATGGGAAGTTATTTTTTGTCAGGGTATTTTAATATTTCATTTTTTCCGTCTCCAGACTCGCCAGTTTATTCCTCGCAAGGAAGCTTGAGCCAGCTATCGGCAGGTCAATCCACGCCAAAGAAAAAGTTGTCCCTGGTTGAGAGCGACGAGAAGGACATCACAGACGCGATTCGAAAAATCGAGTCTTCCGTGTCACAGAATTTAGCTACAAGACCCGCCAGCTTCACTAGCAAGACTTTCCACCAGCTTAAAAGTCGCTTTGACAAGGGAATATTTGGCTCGAGCAGGAGAACTTCATCTCCAGATATTTCGGTGAAAAGCAAGAAAATTTTAAGGCGTTTGAGCGACACAGGTACTATGGCGGACATCGCTTCATCTCTTGCATTTGACGGAGGAGAGAACGAAGATCGGCAAGAAGTTTGCAATGCAAACAACAATGATTCGGATTTAAAACAAACCCAGTCCGGAGAAACTGAAGAAGTGTTAGTGGGAAAGTCTGCGGCCCCAAGTGAAGACTTGCTAGGGAATGTAACCTTGCAGAAAGACCTTTCACAACCTATCGTTTTGGACGAGATTGACGGTTCCGAGCCCGCCGAAAGTTTTTCCTCTACGCATCACGTAAATGGCTCTAATTGGACTGAGGATTTGCAAAGTGGTCCAGTGAATGGGACCGAAAATTATCAAGCTGTGTCTCATGGGGAGAATCTTATAGATATCTCGTCTTTTGATCCTTTTGCTGCAGCGCCAGACCAAGACGAACTTATTTCGATCGATACTAGTACACCTTCGGAAAAAGTCGAGGAGCAGCCGAAGACCACCGACGGGTTTGAACAAATTTCATCTGAGCCAGACGAAATCGAGGTTGCTTCTACACCTCGGATTGACCTGGGAGACTTACTGGCGGACTCGGAATCGGCGGAAACAAAGACAGAAGAAATTACGGTCGAGTCTTCACCCCCGGATATTCTGGAGGACTTGATACCGGACAAAGAATCGAGTGAGTCAACAGAAACTCGGATGGAAGACAGTTCGTGTGAGTCGTCACGCACGATGTCTGAGGAACACGCATTGCCTAGGGCACCGTCACCTGAAGTTGCAGAAGGAGAAGTTACGAATTCCTTTGAAGAAATCCACTCAACAGGAGAAGTAAAACATGAGGAAAGTGTCTTGAATGCCAATATGCAAAAACGTCCCTTCCATTGCAGTAGACCCTACTTTCGAATCTGAGTTGGATTCTCCAAACCTTGAACAAGAAACTGCCAAAGTCGATGAGCCCATTCCCAGTGAGCAAAATGTGGCCGACTTGGAAGGAGGGAGCAATGAAGCTTCTCGTGTGTGTGACGAAACAATCTTACAGGAACAAACCTCGGAGGAAATTGTTACAGTAATCGATAGCGTTTCAGTGGAGGTTGACGAGGGGAAGGAAGAAACTAAGGCCATGGAAGAAGAGTCCAAGCCTGTGGAGGAAGAAGCCAAGAATACAGGGGAAGAAGCCAAGCTTGGAAAGGATGAAACCCAACTTGTTGAAGAAGAGGCCAAGTCTAGAGAGGATGAAGTCGAACTTGTTCAGGAAGAGGCCAAGCCTGTAGAGGATGGAGCCAAACTTGTCCGAGGAAGAGGTCAAGCCTATAGAGGATGAAGCCAAACTTGTTGAAGAAGAGGCCAAGCCTGTAGAGGATGAAGTCGAACTTGTTGAGGAAGAGGCCAAGCCTGTAGAACATGAAGCCAAACTTGATGTAGAAGAAGCTAAGCATGAAGAGAATGAAGCCAAACTTGTTGAGGAAGAGGCCAAGCCTGTAGAGTATGAAGCCAAACTTGATGTAGAAGAAGCTAAGCATGAAGAGAATGAAGCCAAACTTGTTGAGGAAAAGGCCAAGCCTGTAGAGGATGAAGCCAAACTTGTCGAGGAAGAAGCCAAGCCTGCGGAGGTTGAACCTAAGCTTGTTGAAGAAGAGGTCAAGCCTGTAGAGACAGAAGTCAAGCTTGTGGAGGAAGAAACCAAGCCCGTAGAGACAGAAATGAGGCCTGTTGAGGCAGAAGCCAAGCCTTCAAAAGGCGAAGCTCTTAAAACAGACAAACATATTGAGAAAGGTGCAAAAACAAAACCTGGCTCAGCGACTGCAACGACAAAGTCTCCTCCTAAAGCAGCCCCAGGGGCAAAACCAACTGCAACAAAGAAACCAACATCTACAAAGGCACCCTCCACTTCAGCGACGAAAAGAGACGTCAAACCTCCAGCTACCAAAACACCGGCTACCAAGCCTTTTGCTGCTAAAACCCCATCCACAAAGACGACAACTTCAACGGTTCCTGGTGCTAAGAAGCCCGCAGCTAAAACCACAGCGAAGGCAGAGCCAGAAAAGAAATCAGAGAGGCCCAAGAGTGCTGCGACAGCTCGCCCCCCGATGAAAACATCGGCTACCAGTACAACGGGCACGACTCGACCTACTAGTGCGGTTACCAAGAAAACCTCCTGCTTCTTCCTCGAAACCAGCTAGCGCTAAGGTCCCAGGTAAAGACGTGAAGGATGCTGGTCCACCAAAAAGTGTGCCAAAGACAACAACTCCCAGGCCAACCTCAGCCGCCAAGCCAACGTCTTTGAAAACAAACGCACCTGCAACGAAACCCGCTGCTGAAAAATCAAGCCGACCTTTGAGTGCAAAGCCTGGCGACAAAACAGACGGTTCTGTTAAGCAACCTCTTTCACGACCGCAAAGTGCGAAACCAAAACCAACCACTACAACGACGACCGTGAAAAAGACGACGGCTAGCACTACTACTAAGAGTGGTGTCGCTCCTGTGAAGACTACTACCACCAAAACGGTGGCTCAAGTGAAGAGCGGCGATAAGAAAACACTACTACCACCACTAAGAAAGAAACGACAAGGCCAGCATCATCTGCTAAGAATGCCATTGGTGCCAAATCCACGTTGACCGGCCCAAAATCGGCTAAGCCTGGTGGTAAACCGAACGCGGGGACTGCAGCCGGAAAACAGCCTGCGAAAGCTGCTCCCAAGAAAAAGGCGGAACAACCAGTGAAAGAAAAGGAGGAGACGAAACAGGACGAGAAACCGGCATCTCAGCCAGGAACCGCTGACGAACCCACAATTGCGACCAACGAGCCTTCTGAAGTTGTCGAAATTGTGCCTGACGAGAAACCTGCTGAAGTTGTCGAAACGCTTTCAGAAGAAACTCTAGTGGAAACAAGCCCCGAAGAAAAATCGATTGAATTAACCCCCGAATCAGCTGCAGCCGAACATGATGCTGGGACAGTTGAAGTTCCTCTGGAGGGCGTAGAACAATCAAACATCGTCACACACATAGTCACGTCCCAAACGACGACTATCATCGCTGATGGCGAAGAACAGTCAACTACTACAACGGAGGAAACTACATTTGAACAGACTGTTGGAGAAAGTTGAAAGTACTGTTTGTTTAGAACTTTAATTTGATCCAAAGACCGGGAAAATGGCGAATACAGGGTTAATCTAGACAAACGACGATTCCAATTCGAAGCGATCGGTACCCCTGGAGGAAGAAAATATAACTTGCTTAGCCTAGAGAAAAGGAGGAAGAAGTCATATGCAAACTAGTGCACATGCTTTTATGTCAGTTCAAACGATGAAGCTCACAAGATTCAAATGAAGTTTTGACTTTTGCACGTGACACCAAAGAAGTTCCCTTTAATTTGATTTTCTTGAGAAAATATTTGTAAGTGTGGCTAACCCCAGGAAGGGTCAAAGGGGTAAGTGAGAAAGAGTATTATCCCAGCCGCGTGACTTGTAGTGAAAACAGGGAAGGCGCCGAAGGCAGGCAACTAAAAATTAGTAAGGGTGCAAAATAGGCGTAAAATTTCCTAAAGCAGTTTTTCATTACCCAGTGAAGTGGAAAAGTCATCTGTAATTTTGCGCCCCCTCTATTTATATCGTATTTACATTCGATGCATACCGTGGGCATTTCGTCGCAACACGGTGGTTACTCTAGGTAAAAGATTACTTGTCGCGGTCAGGAGTTTAAAATGTTCTTATTTATAGAAAGAATTGCACAACTTTAGGTCATCTGAGTGCCTGTTAACAAGGAGAGAGGGTTACCCTAGCACTAATACATTTCCTCTTTTTTTTCTTCGTCGTGTTTACAACGCAGTAAGGGTTACCAGGGTATGCGAGTTACCCTGTCTGCGTGCTACGGTTGCCTTGGTAGGCAGGTCACCGTTTTCCCTTGTTAACGCCTACATTTCCTCTTTTCTTCTTCGTCGTGTTTACAAGGCAGCTAGGGTTACCAGGGTATGCGGGTTACCCTGTCTGCGTGCTACGGTTACCCTGGCAGGCAGGTCACCGTTTTCCCTTGTAAACGCGTACCCGGGTTAACTTTCTGATTTGTTTCCAGACCATTTGAGTGTAAACGCGCATTAAGTTGTCCCGGGTTGTAGGGTTACCCAACTTGTAAAATTTGCTTGTAAACCCGGGCTATCTTTTGCCTTCCACCTAGGGTTAACCCGCTTGCTAGGGTAGCCCTCTTCTTTTTGTAAACAGGCTCTAAATATGCCGGGAAAAAGGAGATATTTCACATAGGAGGACATTTATTGTCTTCATGCTTTCTCTGCAGCCAAAGAGTGTTGATAGTCTTTGTGCTTTGCGTGTTTCTGTTTTTGTATGAATTGTCTTCTTCTATCAGTAAGAATTGAATTATTGAATTGACTCTATTTGAGATCACTTTTCCAATCCATTGAAACAACTTTGTCAACCGATTATCTAAGGGAGTTTTAATCTAGCGTTGTGAAAAATAAGCTAAAAAGTAGGAAGTAATGTATTTTGCGTTTTTTTGTAAATAAGAGAAAAAAGAGAGCAAGATTTCGTAAAATGATTAGAGAAAATAATAAAAAATAATTTAAACAGTTCTCCCAAAGTTCCTTGCTTTTTTCTCCTTCACTTGACTTTCTTCTGTATCCAGCACAGAGGGGAAGGTGCGAATTGCTGCTTCAGATCTTCATCTCTTATGTTACTTTGACTGGTCCGTACCATGTAACCCGAAACGTAAGATAATTTCACGAACTATCACTTAGTGTCGATTAGCATTTGTTGTGGACTATCTGGATATTAATTACTATTGAAAATTATCGATGAATAGTTGTGGTACAGGGCTGGTTTGAACGCTCAGACTAAGGGCCGCCACGAAGCTCTTCGGAACGTCTCACAGGATTGGTTGAGAAAATTATATACAAACAATGGTAACAATGGACCCTAGCCCTAAAACAATAGAGCTTCGTGCCAACAAGATCCAATGAAATTAAAGGTTCTAAAGAGCTTCGTGACAACAGCAGACTAAGCTGATATCACTTTAACTGTCGAGAAAAGGCCCTATTGAGTGTTGCCAATTGCATGATGTGCGTTTTCCTACACTCCGTAAATTTGGGATAGATGTTTGCCGCAAAGGTTCTCAAGCAAGGACCCACGCTATAAAAGGCATAGCTCCAACTTCGTTCCAAGGGAAAAGCCCTGGGATTGAGGTTGAGCACCTTCCCCTCCCCCTTTGTCACGCAATCTTTTTTTCGTAGTCCACATGTAAGGAAACGCAAATTTGGACCCTATCCCACGGCACATACCTATATAGCCAGTATATGGGAATACCCCCCCCCCCCCCGGGTGCGTTACCACTCGAATGTTATTCGTTCCTGTTTAGCTGGTGTGCGTTACCACCTAAATGGCGTGTCTTGCGGATTGGCTCCTCTTAGTCTTAGTGCCAAGTCTGTTGGTGAACTATCTGGTATTGCATAAGGACCGGAAGTAAGGGCTTGGTACTGACTATCATCATCCTCCCTACCGGTCAGGACCACGTCACGCAGTTCCGGAAACTCGTGAAAGGGGAGGTAGGCTTCGCCATAGGGTAAACCTGCCTCTTTCCTCATGGAGGTCGTTTCAAATGAAGTTTCATGTTCTTCCCAGTGTCTGTCGCATGCACAACACAGAAAATTCGAGAAAAACTTGGAGCATCCGCAGCCTCTTACCCGGCATCTCCGGAGTCCGATAGGTTGATGCTCTTCATG
>JAHPZR010022714.1:40000-45000 GCA_019787425.1 Platygyra sinensis | reverse complement strand
TCGCTCCCAAAACGTTCTAAGATAATGACATGAAGCTATATGTATCACTTTGTTCCAAGTCACGCAACCAGGGCAAGTAGCAGTGAAGTATCGGCGGAATGTCGGTAGCCTATCGATCGACATGTCGGCCGACAATCGGACAACCATTCTCGGTCGACATATTGACCAACATATCGGTCGAGTGTTGGTAGACATATCGCCGACACGTCGATCGACATATCTCGGTTGACATATCGACAGACACTTGACCGATATGTCGACCGACATATCGGTCGACACTCGGCCGATATGTCGACCGATACATTGATTGACACTATGTCGCTATGTTGACTGATATATCGGTCGAGGGGTGCACAAAATACACATGATCCGGCAGTTTTTTAATCTCTGAGGGAATCTTGTTCCACTGAACAGATCCTCTGTAGTGGTAGGCTCCCTTTTACAGACTCAGTTCTGGGTCTGGGGACATAATAATTTAACTCAGTCTGTGTTTTACCCTGACCCTTTGCAAATTTGACTAGAATTGAACACACAATAATATTTATGTGGGACTATTTGAGTGTAGGGTAATTTCCTCTTTTACACAAAGCTCTTTATCCTGTAACTTTGGCTGGGGACTGTTTTTTTTTTTGTCGCACTCTGTAGCAAAGGGGCTCATGATGTCAGTGTTGTACTTTCAGTGGTAAATTACGAATTTTATGTAATGAAAAACAAAAAGGAATACCATTAGCCAGGAGTACTGTCCCAATTCATAGCACGTTGACTTCTAATACCAATTCCTTAACTTTTGCAATCTACAACTTGTTCAGACAAATTTCCAATTTTTAAATTTAAAGATGCCCATTTTATGCAGTGTCTTGGCATATGGAATAAATTTATGTTGTGAACTTTGGCTACATGTGATAAATTTATGCCTACATAGCATCAGGTTGAAACCCAAGGAGATAATTCTTATTTATTTTTGCCCTCGAAGTTAAAGGAGCTGCGTCATGGTTAAACAGTTTGAAAAATTTAGCCTAAATTTTTCAGTTTCGTTGTTGGTGTCAATCTTCTCCATCTTTAACCATCCTTGTTCCTTTATGGTTTATTACTATCTCTTTAGTATTTTCCTATCATTTCTAAAGTAATATTTCCAGGTTTCCTTAAATTTAAAGGTAATTTTGTTGATGGTCCCTTTAACAGTGGTAGCCCCTTTAACAGTCTAGTCTACAACTTCAGTTACTATTGGCCATTTCAGAAGTCACACTGAAATGTTTTAAAAATGCTGCTTCAGATCAAAGAATGGACCTCAAGAAGGATATTCAAAATTTAATAGTAAAGATTAAAAAAAAAACATTACACAGTTTCTATTGTTTAGTTATCTAAAAATAGAACTTTTCCTTTCTCTTTTTTCCACAATTCTTTTAGATCATTTTTTAAAGCTTCTCCCTCAAATATATGATCAATGCTCATATATGACAAGTTCCACACTTGTTCTTCTGTCAGGTTAAATGTTCTGGCCATCACAGAGTATTCCTCTGACAATGTTGTAGAAAACACACCTTTATCATCAGTCTGTTGAAAGGATGTTTAAAACAAAGTAACTAAAGGTATTTCATCTGCCTAGCTAAAGTTACGATGCATCGTATACTACTGCAAGTTTAATATTGAAAAATGTAAATTTTTGCATATTAACTTCATTGATACATGCAACACAAAGTCAAGTTTGAAAAATGCCAATGTAAAAGTTAAAATGAATCATTTCACTAAAATCACTTCCATGTGATATTAATTGTCTTGTGTTAGATCAAAAAGTTACTAAAATCTAAGACCTTTTGAGGTGCATAAATAGATTGATTTCACAAATCTTAATTCCTGGAGGCTAAGAATGAGAATCATTACAAGCTCATGTAAAAAACCAATGCACACACCAATTTATCCTGTTGTTTCAACTTTCCAAAGTGTTCACATGATGGTATATCATTTATCTCAACAGTTTTATGCACAAAATTGTTTGGCACATGTGTGGAATTGCTCTATACATGTAATTATAGACAAATCATAATTTGGAGGTATAGCGATACTTACACAAACAATACAAGGGTGCTGTTTATTGTACCAGTAACTCATATGATGATCAGCATATGATGGAACAGTCTTGGTCTTAACATTGGATGTTAGGCACAGTTCTGTTTAATCAAACATCAGAGTGTGAGTGAAACAGCTGCCAAGATACAGTGATGTGAAAAAATGCATACTATAATACATATGTATTACATGCCTTGTAGGGAGAAAGTCTCTGCCATGCTACTAAAAAGAACAAGATTTGGATATTTTGTGACATAATTTTGGCACACCGAAATTCACAATTAGCCAAGCGGAAGTCCTATCCACTGTCCTAATATCCTGTGATGTCAGATTATTTGGCTGAATTTGGGTATGGTAATCATAGTGTTTCGGTATTCTTTGGTGGCATATCAGGCTTGTATGGCCTCACCATAGGCATTTTATCCAAATACATCTTGCCAAATTTATGAACTAAAGCTCTATATAAACTTGCCAGATGTGGTACCAAAGCATGCCAAAAAGTTCAATTAGGTACAAATATTGGGTAGATATGAATATTTACTTCTCTATGTACAAACACAAAATAATTTCTTTATATCATAATTACTTCCTTGTACCACCAGCCTGCAATACATGCAAAGGGCCACTGTTATTATGTTCTCTGCGCACACTGCCTACATGTACAGTGCAGGGTAATAATCATCAAATATATTCAATCCATATATTTTTAATGCTATGTATTTCAAACTCACCTATAGGAATAGAGTGTTCTTCCACTATATTCACAAGATCTTCTGCACCACCATTCTCAGGATGGATGCATGTTCCATGACCAATTCTATCTGGAATTAAGTTAAGCAAGATTCTTGCTTCCTTCAAGTCAGGAACCTTTCAAGAAATAATGAAAAAGCTATTAAAAACGTTACTTCCTTCATGCTATACTTTTCATACTGTATATCATATATAATGATAGTGTAAGATAAGTTGTATCCACTGATGACATCTGTAAGGATTTACCAAAATTTGTTTGATTTCTTGGCTGCTCAGTGTAATAATGGTAGACTGAATGGGTTCTAGTCAGATCAGGAGAACAGGTCTGTCAGCTTCATGTGGGTTTGGAAACCAACCCTGCATGGCTGCCACTGCTTTTTCTAGCATGACACAATGGGGCACATGAAACCTTAGGCTGTTGGGGCAGAGGTTCCCCATGAGGCAACTGGTGTACTTACAAAACAGAACTTTGTGTTCATCAATAATGAAGGGGTGTGTGGAAAAAAGTACTAAGTGACTCTTGATCTCATATCAAATTCTCCTTTTCTGTACAAGGAAATGAAAATCAATTTGCTAGGAGAATCCTGCAGTTTTTCAGACATCATTTAGGGTCTTTTTCCACACACCCCTTCATTTACTTCTGAATCAGTCTTTTAAAATTACTGAATGCAAAAAAATATGATTTCATACAACATACTGTGTGTAGTTCTCAAACTCATTAATAATTCATCAAGTTAAAACAAAGATACCCTGTCTTAATAACAATAGACTTTGAATATTTTACTTCTCTTTTTACTCCTTAGTTTTTGTTTTGATTAAGAAGGTATATCAAACACTCATGATAGTGTTTCATCAGCTATTCAAACAACTCAAATCTCATAAAAAATATCCCAATGCATGTCATAATTTCAACTCTCTTCTTGGTTTTTGGATTTAAGATATCAAACAAGAGCGACGGTCACCGTGTTTCATTGGAATATCCAAACACTGAGAAGAGAGTTGAAAATATGGTGCGCAGCGGAGCATTTTTGACGAAATTCGAGGTGTTTGGATAGCCAATGAAACACTGTCTTGAGTGTTTGATATATCTTCTCAATCGAAACAAAATTAAACTAAGGAGAAAACAGAGAAGCAAAATTGTCAAAATCTATGCTGATTAAGACTGGGTATCCAAACCTCCTTCACGGTTGTGATTTTCTCTGTTTTAACTTGATGAATTATTAATAAGTTTGAGAAATGACAATGAAACACTCCCTCTTGTGTTTGATTTGTTACTTATTACTTATCACATGCATGGTTGACTCATACTTGCCTCTGCAATGTGTAAAGCAAGCTTTAGGCCATTTTCTCGTGCAAGCTTAAGTGCTGCTACAAAATCATTGGAATCTTGTGTCTGAAAATTAAAACATTCAGGGTATCATCAAGAATGAGAGCTCTGAATCTTGGCCACGACTTATTGAGCACAGTTTTAATGGGCAAGTAATGACTAAAAAGATAAGTAAACATAATATTTTGCCTGGTTCAAGAAATTAGTGATGTGTTTTGTTGTGTGCTTAGCATTTTCCACCTCCTAAAACTGCTAAAAGAGATGTCTGGTTAAATTCAAGCAACAAGTTACCAGTTAAACACCATTAACACCCAAATCTCTACAACTCTTGTCATCAGTACCAGCAAAACAATATGTACGAAGCAACAAGACAAACATATTACATTTAAGACATTAATTAGTTTAAAGAATCCAGTGGTAGACACTTCAACTTTCATTCAAAGACTGAAAGTGAACATGTTTGAATTCCAGACCCTGTCACACATGTTGATCTTTTTTAAACTTCAAGGAATTCTCTTACATTTTTATTGCATTGTACAAAAACAGTGTCCAGGCTGAATATTGAAAGTTCCTTTTCCCTTTCAAATTGGATAACAAGATTCTACAGAGTTCATTAGGCTAGGACAGTCTAAAGTATTCGGGGAAGTACAGGATTACAAATTAAGATGGAGGTGGATTACATTTCATTGAAAAGTTATATTATTATTTTTGTAACAGAATTTCAGGAAATCAAAATTATTATTCTGGTGAAATTTTGGATCTTTCTTTGCTTCCACCACTTTAAGAATTTTTTCTTTGTACTGTGAGATAATGAAGGAAGTTTCATGCCTTTTAATGTACCTGTTAGAACATGACA